>JACEFZ010006566.1:0-14374 GCA_014155875.1 Cepaea nemoralis | reverse complement strand
ATTCCACCAACCTCCAAATTGTTTTTTTGGCAGTTCTTTAAATTCCAACCACCTCAAATGTTACAGTTCTTATTCCAACCACCTTTCAAAAATTGTTGCAGTTCTTTTTTCCCCCCTTTAATCCCCCCCTTCAAAATGGGCACTGAAGAGCATTTTTGGGTGATTTATTCACTGGCACAGGAATGGAGCATAATGGAGACGACCCGCTGCCGTGAAGTTGGAACCGCGACTAATAATTAATGACTAATTATTCCTACCACCTTAGATGTTACTGTTCTTTTTCTTACCACCTCAAATATTACAGTTCTTATTCCTACCACCTCAAATGTTTCAGATCTTATTCATAAAACCTCAAATGTTACAGATCATATTCCTACCACCTCAAATGTTATAGATCGTCTTCCCACCACCTCAAATGTTACAGATCCTATTCCCACCACCCTAAATGTTACAGATCGTATTCCCACCACCTGAAATGTTACAGATCGCATTCCCACCACCCGAAATGTTATAGATCGTATTCCAACCACCTCAAATGCTACAGGTCGCTTTCCCCGCACTCTAAATGGTATAGATCGTATACTACCATCTCAACTGTTACAGATAGAATTCCTGCCACACTAAATGTTACAGATCGTATTCCAATCACCAGAAATGTTAAAGATCGTATTCCCACGACCTGAAATGTTATAGATCGTATTCCTACCTTCTCAAGTATGCTTAGCAAGGTGGAGAAAGGAATGTTTCGTGTGGAATGGCTCTCTTCGCTTCAGAGGTCACAGATTGTGAGAATTGTATGGATATTTTGCCCTGGCCAAGCGGGTGAATGGGGGAATGAACAGTCTGATAGGCTAGCAGGGAATGCACCTCTTTGTGGAATTTAGCCTATGGACAAGGGAAAGGTGGTCGTGCGCTTGTGGGACCAGGTGGAGAAGGCGGAGGAACAGATTGAGAACCAATATGTGGAAAGAATGAGATTGCGGGGGATCGGCAGGGCTTCTGGAAGAATCTCAAAACTGAGAGGGAAGAGCAGGAGAACTTTTAATCAGATAGCGGTGGGAACGATTAGTAGTATGACTCTTCGCTGGCTGTTGAAAGAGGGGACTGAGCACGTATGAGAATGCCCTGAGTACAGTGATGTCGGTTCTTGACTCAACTCAACTCAAAAACTCCTACAATCTCAAATGTTCCAGGTCGTATTCCTGCCACCTTAAATAAGGTATTTAAAAAATGTTCCGAAGCAGAAGCCTGCTCTGAGTCTGATGTGATTTTGTAGGCCTCAGTGCGCGGAGGGTTAGGGGTCCAGTCTTATCGTTTGAAAGCAGACGTCGAATACAGGCGTTTAACCTTCGTGTGACTGCGTTCATGACATTATCAGCCTGAAACTTCTACATCAATATAGACGGGACGAAGCATGGACAGGGCTGGTATAGTCAGTGCTGTGCAGACACGGCCGGCGGGTACTGATGTGACCGACGCTAGCTCGACTACACGACCTGGTGGCAGTGAAGCCTGGTCTAGCACGTAAATGCCGTCTTTGAGGCCAAGAGAAGAGGTAACACAATCAACTACTCAAGGAAACTGAGCAGAGGTACTTTGATATAGCTGCTGTATACGAGGCCAGATGAGGAGGAGTTGGTGGTGGAGGCAGAGTAGAAGAAGAAGAAGAAGAAGAAGAAGAAGAAGAAGAGGAAGAAGAAGAAGAAGAAGAAGAAGAAGAAGAAGAAGAAGAAGAAGAAGAAGAAGAAGAAGAACAACAACAACAACAACAACACCACCACCACCTACAATACAACAACACAACAACAACAACAACAACAACAACAACAACAAGAAAACAAAGAACAAGAATGCCCAACATGCAGTGACGTCAAGTGAGATAACATAACATGACATATGTTAACTTCGCCCCAATCAAAAGTTAATGTATTCTCTGAATCCTAAGATTCTGTATTTCCCCAACCCGTCAACCGAGGCAACAGCTTAATCACCAAGTCTCTAGCTAAACTATTCTCTGGTTGTAACTGAGGGAACTGAGTGCATGGGATCAACGTACTCAGGTCAGTATGTACCACAGTTTCCCAAACCAATAGTGCAGTGCTCTCAGGCCTGGTCAAAACACTAGTTACAAACAATTGAGTAGGAGAGTACAGGAGGTCGCGATTACGTTTGGTCGTGGACATAAATACATTAGTGCGTGGGAAACACAGCGGAATGTGAGTCCCGAACATTCCCCTGTCAATCCTGTGGTAAACACATGACAGGTTACAGAAGCGCAATTCGAAGCTGGAACATTCTACAAGAAGCGAATTGCATAATCCACATTCCATCGCAGTGGTATTTAAGACACGAGGAAAATTGTAGATGTAGTTGTTGACGAGAGAAGACTACGGGATATAGGTAAACGAAAGGCTTGTTTGGCTGGGACTCTAACGGCGAGAATAAGTACCACGCCCAATTGTAGAACGTACCCAGTTATTAGTCGTTATAAGATCACGGAACTAACGCTCATATTACAATATGTCACAGATGTCATGTTGGCTGTAATTGTTGTGTTGGATCAACAGAATACTGCCGAACTTTACTATCACATTAATAAATATTAAAACAACAGAACTTGCGGCTTTGTGACACATTTTTCCTCACCCATCACAGTTTTCCATAACTTGTGTCTCAAGTATGCCGTTCGGATGACCATGGCTGTACAGGATTGCGATATAAATAAACAAATGGACAACATATTTGAAACAAGCCTTTGTCTCAGGCGAGCTCGGTGATTGGGTGATTAGCGCGAGGTAGCTTAACATTCCAGCCAGGGTCTAGCTGGAACCGAGCAAGGCAATAGATTCTCACTTGAAAATGTGTCGTCACCAAGTCAAGTCACTTCATAATTTAGGTGTGTTTTTTTTTTAATGGCCCAATTGTGCTCTCTTTTGAATGAGCGCCAGAGAGATGGATGGTATATTGGCCTTATAGTCCGAGACAGAAAACTTGGTAACAGCTTCCGTCTATAATCTACAACAGATTATGTCTGCAGAGTTTAAGTGTTTACTGCCGCACTCACTGGGTGACTTTGTCAGTAGAAAACCTGGGCGTACCGAGTGGATTAACTGAAGGTTGTTGATAACATCTAACCTATGTCAGGAACTACAGGACAGTATTCCTTACTACAATGTCGACCAAGACATGAGTATTTACCTTCTCTATAGAGTCAAGCGTGATAACCTCTTTACGGATTAACCGCCTGGTTTCAATTTCAATCAGCACATCCAGGAAGCTGATAATCCATGTTTCACAAGCATATACCAGTCTGGATAATACGCCTGCTTTGTGGACTTTCAGTTTGTTTGCAAGCTTATTCCACTTCTGTCCCAGCTATGTGCAGGCACGTTCCATACCAAGTTCTCGTTATAACCAACCTGTGACCATCTGGAGTACGCTACGACAGTCATACATCAGACTGTTACACCACACAGGAGCGTATCTAACCCAGCACATCAGCAGCTCTGAATTAGTTGGAGAAGTATTTTAGGGCAGAGACTCTGTAGGAATATCCTCTCATGGCTACTTACAGTGGATATGGATATTATTTTGTTGAATACAAGTGGTGTGCGAACTTGTACTTTCCCGGGACTAAAGGGATTACTTTCCATATGTTTGAAGAAGGAGAAAGACGTACCATCATCAACCGGAGAAGGATTAGCAGATTGATTTTTTTTTAAAAATAGATTAATTTATCAGTTTCGGAGCATGGATTTGTTTTTATTGTGCGTGACACGTGTGGATATAGTTTAATATATGTTTTGTTTTAATGTGAATAACCTTACTGATATTGTTACCTATTTTTCAGATTAATAGTTTAGGAGTTTGTTGATGTTTTTTGGGGAATTATCTATTGTTTTTTCCCCCACTGATTTTTGGGATTCATGTGTTTACCATTTGTCCTGGGGTACATCATATCACACTTCACATCATAGACCTTTCCCAAAATGCATTTCGTCACAATATACCAGTACTAAGGACACTACTTTCTGAACTTATCAGTCAGCATAAGGTCACCATACAGTGGATACCATCCCAATGTGGAGTACCCGGAAATGACAGAGCTGATCAATTGGCTAAGGAAGGAGCCAAAGAAGAACAGCCTGATGTGCCCGTTACATACCACCAAAAGAAAAGAATGATCCAATCAGTCAGAAAGCCACCAAAACCTGCTCAAGATGACTACCACGTTATGGACAGACCAGAACAAGTCATTATTCTGCGCCTCAGAACAGATTACACAACCACATGTATACAAAATTCAAGATTGGTGAAACAGCCATGTGCACATGTGTATTGGCGTCGCAGACAGCAGAGCACATACTCCAAGACTGCCCAAAATATAACAAACCTGGTCTAGAGAGACAACATTGCATTTATAGACATATTTCAAGCGAACGAAAGATGAAGAAGTCACAATACTGGTTAAAATTTAAGTTCTGATCATAGTGAGGTGGATACCTATGCATAGACACATTTTCTTTAAGGAGTGAGTTGCGTTCCTCTTGTGTCTGTGGTAAATTTCCATGATCAACTTGCCTGTTAAAAGGAGACCCTTTTCTTCATAAAATTTATGTAGGAAATTAAACGTACTGTTTAATTACTCACCTGGGGTTTCAGAGCCTTTTCAGGGTTTCCTTAGAAAGTCTGATTGAGAATGATAACCCATCCCATCCGGGATACCCCTAGGCAAATCACCCATATTTATCTTGTAACCTCACAGGCGTCTACTGTTTGGTTAACCAAGGCCAACCATCGGTCATTCATAGAAGTTGATAATACTTGTATCATCACATTGTGGTTGTCTCACGCGTAGTGGCTAATTGTGCATGTACAGTATTACCCATCCACTCTGCAACAAGGTGTTCTCCACACATGTCCTATCCAGCGGTTTCTCACATCTCTAGTTATCATTCTCCACATATGTCCTATCCAGCGGTTTCTCACATCTCTAGTTACTATTCTCCACATATGTGCTATCCAGTGGTTTCTGACATCTCTAGTTACCATTCTCCACAAATGTCCTATCCAGCGGTTTCTCAATCTCTAGTTACCATTCTCCACACATGTCCTATCCAGCGGTTTCTCAATCTCTAGTTACCATTCTCCACACATGTCCAATACAGCGGTTTCTCACATCTCTAGTTACCATTCTCCACACATGTCCTATCCAGCGGTTTCTCACATCTCTAGTTACCATTCTTCACACATGTCCTATCCAGCGGTTTCTCACATCTCTAGTTACCATTCTCCACACATGTCCTATCCAGCGGTTTCTCAATCTCTAGTTACCATTCTCCACACATGTCCTATCCAGCGGTTTCTCACATCTCTAGTTATCATTCTCGACATATGCCCTATCCAGCGGTTTCTCACATCTCTAGTTATCATTCTCCACACATGTCCTATCCAGCGGTTTCTCAATCTCTAGTTATCATTCTCCACACATGTCCTATCCAGCGGTTTCTCACATCTCTAGTTATCATTCTCGACATATGCCCTATCCAGCGGTTTCTCACATCGCTAGTTATCATTCTCCACACATGTCCTATCCAGCGGTTTCTCAATCTCTAGTTACCATTCTCCACACATGTCCTATCCAGCGGTTTCTCAATCTCTAGTTACCATTCTCCACACATGTCCTATCCAGCGGTTTCTCAATCTCTAGTTACCATTCTCCACACATGTCCTATCCAGCGGTTTCTCACATCTCTAGTTATCATTCTCCACACATGTCCTATCCCGCGGTTTCTCACATCTCTAGTTATCATTCTCCACACATGTCCTATCCAGCGGTTTCTCACATCTCTAGTTATCATTCTCCACACATGTCCTATCCAGCGGTTTCTCAATCTCTAGTTACCATTCTCCACACATGTCCTATCCAGCGGTTTCTCACATCTCTAGTTACCATTCTCCACACATGTCCTATCCAGCGGTTTCTCAATCTCTAGTTACCATTCTCCACACATGTCCTATCCAGCGGTTTCTCACATCTCTAGTTATCATTCTCCACACATGTCCTATCCAGCGGTTTCTCACATCTCTAGTTACCATTCTCCACACATGTCCTATCCAGCGGTTTCTCACATCTCTAGTTATCATTCTCCACACATGTCCTATCCAGCGGTTTCTCACATCTCTAGTTACCATTCTCCACACATGCCCTATCCAGCGGTTTCTCACATCTCTAGTTATCATTCTCCACACATGTCCTATCCAGCGGTTTCTCAATCTCTAGTTATCATTCTCCACACATGTCCTATCCAGCGGTTTCTCACATCTCTAGTTATCATTCTCGACATATGCCCTATCCAGCGGTTTCTCACATCTCTAGTTATCATTCTCCACACATGTCCTATCCAGCGGTTTCTCAATCTCTAGTTACCATTCTCCACACATGTCCTATCCAGCGGTTTTCTCAATCTCTAGTTACCATTCTCCACACATGTCCTATCCAGCGGTTTCTCAATCTCTAGTTACCATTCTCCACACATGTCCTATCCAGCGGTTTCTCACATCTCTAGTTATCATTCTCCACACATGTCCTATCCCGCGGTTTCTCACATCTCTAGTTATCATTCTCCACACATGTCCTATCCAGCGGTTTCTCACATCTCTAGTTATCATTCTCCACACATGTCCTATCCAGCGGTTTCTCAATCTCTAGTTACCATTCTCCACACATGTCTTATCCAGCGGTTTCTCACATCTCTAGTTACCATTCTCCACACATGTCCTATCCAGCGGTTTCTCAATCTCTAGTTACCATTCTCCACACATGTCCTATCCAGCGGTTTCTCACATCTCTAGTTATCATTCTCCACACATGTCCTATCCAGCGGTTTCTCACATCTCTAGTTACCATTCTCCACACATGTCCTATCCAGCGGTTTCTCACATCTCTAGTTATCATTCTCCACACATGTCCTATCCAGCGGTTTCTCACATCTCTAGTTCCCATTCTCCACAAATGTCCTATCCAGCGGTTTCTGACTTCGCTAGTTACCATTCTCCACAAATGTCCTATCCAGCGGTTTCTCAAATGTCTAGCTACAATATTCTCAGGTTGTCTACACATATATCCTATCCGTCAGTAGCTTCATTCCTCCATCCCTTGGTTTACGGGTGATGCTCAAGTCCGGGGATGTTATCAAGATACTGGTATCTATTCAATCCGCTCCATGCAAACCAGCATTCACATGCTACAAGTGCTAATTATTACCTGCTAGTACTTTACCTGAAACACTTCATATTTAGAACCACACGTGTAGCGTTTGAGATTGTGGTCGGTATCCTAAAATATTTCTGTACAATTATGTTTTTACATTAAAAACACATCACTACTATTACCACACACACATACACACACGCACACACACGCACACACACACACACGTGCACACACACACACGCACACGTGCACACACACACACGTGCACACACACACACACACGTGCACACACACACACACACGTGCACACACACGCACACACACACACGTGCACACACACACACACGCGCGCGCGCGCACACAGACGGTTGTCTCAGCTATCACTTGAATGCCTTGTATCCAGCAGTTGTTGCAAGATAATGGGGTCGTGTAACATCTGTTTCTTATTTTGCAATTTTCTAGGTAACCAATAGGATGTCATCGCTGGGGCTCGTGTGCTGAGCGACAAGTGTTTGGTAGACCGCTTCCCGGAAATGACCGAGCCGTGTGGGATAAAACCCGGTGCAATAAAGTCGATTTCCTTTGTATCTCTCCTTCTTCAAACACTTTTTCTGTTATTTTGATTAATTCTGCCCACTCGTATTGCTTCAGACTTTTGCTACTTTCTTGTTACTGTCATTGTACCGATTAGAGTTTTTTTTTTTTTTAATTCTGTCATAATCCTGGAGAAACTTCTCAATTTTTCTCCAGGACTTGAAATTTTTAAAATGTCGGAAATTGGTAAAAAAAACAAAAATAACAAAACAAAAACAGGCGAGAAACTAATCTGCCCAGAAGGCATCTAGGGAGTTCTCGACCAGGACAGAGTCGGGAGAGACTGCTGGTGTGACCTAATTTCTTTGAGATTGTTGTCTATCTATCTATCTATCTATCTATCTATCTATCTATCTATCTATCTATCTATCTATCTATCTATCTATCTATCTATCTATGTCTATCTGTCTGTCTGTCTGTCTGTCTCTTTGTATGTCTATGTTTCCGTGTCTCTTTCCATCTCACAGTCTCTCTCTCTCTCTTTCTCTCTCTCTCTCCCTCTCTCTCTCTCTCCCTCTCTCTCCGTCACTGTCTGTATCTCTTCCCACGTATTTACTCGTATATCCCCTGTTTACATTACATTCAACACAACTGCCATGTTTTGTAATGTGACTAGAAAAGAAGGTCAACAGAACACGGCTACACTCTACAAAACAGCTAGTGCTAGAAGTAGACATCAACAGAGACAGAAATTGTTTGGTGGGCCTTCACAGAAGACGAGCGGCCGTCGATGTTTCAACAACACAGAAAACAAAACTGTTGCAGGGACACATGATCGCCTGTCCTTACAGCATGGCGCACGATGCTGATGGATACCCCACTTCAACTTAGTGCCGCGACCCCAAATATCATATTAAAGAGACTACACAAACAACATTTCGCAATGTGCCGTCTCCGCGGGGAATGCGTTACGGGCGCGGTTCGTGATCCCACATACCCGCGTTCGAAACACAGCTGCACTCGATTTGGCAGCAACTTTTTTTTTTTTTTACGAAATGATATGGGTGCTAGTCGTTCAGAAAGCAACAGCAAACTACTAAACGTATAATTCGCCAAAACATTAACAACAGCAAAAAATGCTGGTGTTGATTGCAAACGTTCTGTAAAGAATATGCAATTAACTTGACTGGCAATGTAGACAAAGCGGGTGAATCAGATAAAGATATCAGAATAATAATATAGAAGGCTAGATGGGTTTTTATAACACTAGGAAATATGTGGAAATGGGAAGAAATTAAATTTAGGACAATCTATTCTAACATTAATTCAGTACTGCTGTATGTATCAGAAATATGGAGAGGAACGAACACGATTACAAGTAAACTACAAAGTATTCACTAATTGTACCTGCGCAAAATAGAAGGAATAAAATGGTATGGCAGAATTGCTAACGGGGAGGACTGGACAAATAGCAGTGAGCCTAGGGGTAATCATAGGACACTGTGCTCGATAGGCCATACACTGAGAGAATCACAGAATTGTGTGACAAGAGAAGCATTACTCTTGAGCCAGTAGGGCAAAAGAATTAGAGGAAGCCTTAAAACTCACGGAGAAGAGAAGTAGAAATATACATAAACAATATGGAAGAACATGGACAAAGCCAAATAATATAGATAAAGATAGGGGGATTGGATTGAGTTGGTTGGAGTCCTATGACCCATTGGGGGGAATAGAAGTAAGAAGGAGACGGTGGAGGAGGAGGAGGAAAAGGAGGAGGAGGAGGAGCAGCAGCAGCAGCAGCAGCAGCAGCAGCAGCAGCAGCAGCAGAAGAAGAAGAAGAAGAAGAAGAAGAAGAAGAAGAAGAAGAAGAAGAAGAAGAAGAAGAAGAAGAAGAAGAAGAAGAAGGAGAAATCATGTATACAGGTTACTGTAACTGAAAGTAGAGTAATAAATATGACGAAGATGAGTAAATTGAAACGTACGACGTGCTCATTACGCGCTGTTTTAAAAAAAAAAAAACACATCAGGAATCTCTTCACGATTTGTTGTCTCCCATTCGCCGCTAACACCGCTGAACAAGAGACAAGAATAATGTATTGGTGTTCATATTTTGATATACTGCAAAATTCTCCTACAGACAGCACAATCTGTGGAAGCTACAAAACAACCCTCAACCAAAACTCAATCATCGCCAATTCCCGAAGACGGCTGTACAAATGTACCAAACAGGGTAAGACAAGAAAGAAGACATAAATTACACTGCCCTGCTGGCTGGAGCCTGCTGATAAATTGACTTGTGATTTCATTTTCAGACGCGTGTTCTCCATACTTCATTTCAGTCGTGGTTAAGTTACTAAAAGCTTTCAAGTGGAATGTGTGTTTGGGTATTCCAACTGATTTTAGTCGTGTTAAAACAGTGGGACTTTGTGGTTTCCTCAGCTTGGGAGGCAAGGGGGAGATGCAGGTGTTTATGGAGGGAGATGAAGGAAGAGCATTTAATAAGAAGAAATAGAGGAGGGAAAGGAGGAAGATAAGGTTGTGGAGAGGAGCCTGAGAAGGAATAGGAGGAGTAAGATGGGGGTGGGGTGGTGGAGGTGAAGGTGGAGGATGATACGAAGAAGAAGAAGGAGGAAAAGAACAACAGGAAACAGCAACAGCCGCAGCAGCACCAGTAGGAGAAGAAGAACAATAAAAGTAACGCAGCAACAGAAATACAGAAGAAAACGAAGAAGAAGAAGAAGAAGAAGAAGAAGAAGAAGAAGAAGAAGAAGAAGAAGAAGAAGAAGAAGAACAAACACACAACAACAATAATGACAAAATGAAGAACAAGAAGAACAAAGAAGAAAAAGAAGAGTTTTAATTTCATTGCTATGATTACACAATTCACTCCTGTAACCAAAGATCAAGGTGAAATGAAGCAAACACAAAATAAAGAAACAAACATCTACAATCTCCCGTATCTTCATTACGCCAGCGCTGGCCGTGACTGGCACTATCATCAGACAACATCACCTTCGACCTATCAATCCCTGTCTCTAATCTAACACCAAGGTAAGATGAGATCCGTTGCCAGTTAGCCATCTTGGATCAAGAAATAATTGAAACTAACAAATGGTGTAGTTAATGATCGCCCTCAGACAGTAAACGTTTCTGTTCTCTCCGTGTGCTCCTGATAAGATACCCCGCCAGGTGTTGTAGGCGGGGAGTTTGTGAAAGTATAAAATGCTCAAGAAATAAGGTTGTTTCTGATAAGGCGTCTCTGTTTTCGAAGTCGTATCATGTTTAGCAAAGTATTTTGCTTTAAATATTTCGAAATATAACACTTAAATGTTTTATGAAAAAACGAGGGGCTTCAAATGAAATCCTTAAAAGTTTAAAAGCGTTTTTTTTTTTTTTTTAAATGTGGGAGTGGGAGAGAGAGGGGGGGGGGGGGGGGGGGGGGGGGGTAGAGGTGAATATATTCTGACAGAGTACAGACAAAATGTATCATTTTATTAATGTAGTCACCACTGTGTTCAATGACAGTCCTCTAGAGCCAAGAAAATGCTTGGGTTCATGTAGAATAGTCGACTCTGGAGTCACTATTCGATGTGCCTGACCCGGTCGTGAACAGTCTGTCACAGACGTTTTGGAACTTCCTAATCCACACATACACTTGCTGGACTGACAGGCATGCATCACCATTCAGGACCTTCATTCGCCGATGAATTTTTATCAGTTTTCACCCCTTCACTGATAAAAGAACGGTTAACAGAATGCTGCCCCTCTTTGGGGTACGTCAAAATTGCGGCGGCCATCTTTAAACTGTCAGTATGACGTCACCGTGTTCGTCTGCATCGTAATGTCCAGGTCCATCACTCTTGACATCCTTAAAGTATGAATAAAATTATTGGAACCGCGGTAAATCTGTGGACATGTAAACAATATAAAATAAGACAAAGTAATGCAGCTTTACAGAACAGAATTACGACACATACAGGACGCTGCGGCGACTAGCCTTCATCAGCAAACAAATACATACACAAAACACAACATATAATCACGGAGAAGACCCTCCAGTGACTACATTAAGGCATAAGAACGGGATGAGAAGAATGGCAAGATTTCAAGATGAGAACGATGAATAGATTGCATGCAATTTTGAAGAAAAAAACAACTTTTTTGCTACTTATCTGAGAATCCCAGGCTGTTATCCTAACATGAATTATACCTTGATACTCTTATATTCGTGGCGAAGGTGTTACGGGGGCAGCTTGTTATACCGTATACCGCGTTCGAGACACGGCTGCGGGAGATTTGGAAGCAGACCGCCTTGCGTTGGATTTTTATGACATGTATGAGTGCCGGTCGTTCAGAGAGCAATGGCAAACTTACTGAACGTAAACTTTGCCCAAGAATCAAGGACAACCAAAAATGCTGGGGTTGATTGTTGCGTCCTGTAAAGGGTAAGAAACTAACTAACTTAACTCATATAGAAGCTGTGCGAGTCTGTGGTGTCGTGGGGACCGGGTTGGGGGTTGGTAACGATGCAGTGAAGATCTCAGGTAAATGAGTGGGAGTGGTACATGGAAGAAGAGGGAGAGGAAGGTAAGGGGGAAACTGGATAAGCAATGGAGATATGTTAGTGGTCCAGAGAGTGAAAACTAAGAAGGAGTGCCCAGGCGGAAGAAAAAAACATCAAGCAGAAGAAGTAGACAACACAGCTTGTATCATCCTATACATTCATTCATTCAGTAGAATGTCCCTTACAGAACCTCGCTCCCATAACAACCTTCCGGACAACTTTCAGGATCCCGCCCATACATCTGTGAAATAGCTGACATTGTCAGGATCCCGCCCATACATCTGTGAAATAGCTGACATTGTCAGGATCCCGCCCATACATCTGTGAAATAGCTGACATTGTCAGGATCCCGCCCATACATCTGTGAAATAGCTGACATTGTCAGGATCCCGCCCATACATCTGTGAAATAGCTGACATTGTCAGGATCCCGCCCATACATCTGTGAAATAGCTGACATTGTCAGGATCCCGCCCATACATCTGTGAAATAGCTGACATTGTCAGGATCCCGCCCATACATCTGTGAAATAGCTGACATTGTCAGGATCCCGCCCATACATCTGTGAAATAGCTGACATTGTCAGGATCCCGCCCATACATCTGTGAAATAGCTGACATTGTCAGGATCCCGCCCATACATCTGTGAAATAGCTGACATTGTCAGGATCCCGCCCATACATCTGTGAAATAGCTGACATTGTCAGGATCCCGCCCATACATCGTGTGAAATAGCTGACATTGTCAGGATGCCCGCCCATACATCTGTGAAATAGCTGACATTGTCAGGATGCCGCCCATACATCTGTGAAATAGCTGACATTGTCAGGATGCCGCCCATACATCTGTGAAATAGCTGACATTGTCAGGATGCCGCCCATACATCTGTGAAATAGCTGACATTGTCAGGATGCCGCCCATACATCTGTGAAATAGCTGACATTGTCAGGATCCCGCCCATACATCTGTGAAATAGCTGACATTGTCAGGATCCCGCCCATACATCTGTGAAATAGCTGACATTGTCAGGATCCCGCCCATACATCTGTGAAATAGCTGACATTGTCAGGATCCCGCCCATACATCTGTGAAATAGCTGACATTGTCAGGATCCCGCCCATACATCTGTGAAATAGCTGACATTGTCAGGATCCCGCCCATACATCTGTGAAATAGCTGACATTGTCAGGATCCCGCCCATACATCTGTGAAATAGCTGACATTGTCAGGATCCCGCCCATACATCTGTGAAATAGCTGACATTGTCAGGATCCGCCCATACATCTGTGAAATAGCTGACATTGTCTTGTCGCTTGCTTTAGAACTCTAGCGTAGTTCCTACACATTCTATTAGTTCTAGTGCACTGGCTGATCTTTGAGCGTCGATTAGCTTTCTAATTACCAGTATCCCTCGCCATCAGGCAAACACACATCGACTTCTGAAGTATTTGTAATTTACGTACCAAAGCAAAATATTAGTTCAACTATCAGATTTAGGGTTGAATCCGCTACCTCGGCATTAGCACACCGGAAGTTTGAGAGCGAGCGCTCTTATCCATTCGACCACGCTGACCTTTTAGCACACAGTGAACACACATTGTACACGTCATCAGTCTGTGTGCACACGTAGACACTTACACAATGGTCTCATATCCTACTCACACAATGGTCTCATATCCTGATCACACAATGGTCTCATATCCAACTCACACAATGGTCTCATATCCTACTCACACAATTGTCTCATATCCTACTCACACAATGGTCTCATATCCTACTCACACAATGGTTCATATCCTACTCACAAATGGGCTCAATCTACTCACCAATTTTCTCATAATCCCTTAATCCACCCCCAAAAGGTTTTTTTCCCCTTTTTCAAAAAAACTAAAACAATGGTCCCTCCATAAAATCCTTTGATCACGCAATTGTCTCAAATTTTAAAACCCCCCCTTTTTTTTTAAAAACAAACTCACGGTTTATCCTACTCAACAATGGTCTCAATCACTCACCCCTGGGCTCATATCCCTACCTTTCCAAAAAAAAAATGGTTATACGATCC
>JACEFZ010006565.1:0-15515 GCA_014155875.1 Cepaea nemoralis | reverse complement strand
CTGGTTCTTAGTAATCATTTTACTGTTTTATGCGTCGATATTCATCTGTTTGACAAGCTAGTTGATATTACTTTAGGTGATTGTTAATTAGGAAGCAGCAAGGTATAGTGATTGTTAGTTAATTGAATATAACGTAGAGTTGTTTAGCGCCGTTTTAAGTTTTTATCGCCCAGCATAGCAGTAGCAGTGACTCAGAATCCTGAGATTGTTTTACAGAGTAGTTGTTACAAGATTACATTTCAAGGATTGCAAGAGAGAAACCATATTATAGCAAAGTAAAGATTTTCCATGGCACTTATTACCTTAAGGTTATGAGCTGATAGACGTTGATCATACCACTGCGAGATGGTGGGGGGTCCGGCTCAACTCCTCTCCTTCATTTCTGGACTCACTGAGACAAGTCACATCTCTTGAATGCTTATTTTGCGAGGCTGAGCTGAGTTCCAGAGCAACATGCGGTGGGAGAAGTTCCCCGCACAGCTGGGGAGTGAACCCAGATAGCTGTGTTGTGAAGCTAGTGTGCTTTCCGCTGTTCTGTCTGTATTAGTTATTAGTAAATTACAGTAGATCCTGCCATGATATAAATAAAGTGATTTATATAATTGGTTGTCTGTTTGCTTATTTACTGCATTTAATTCTTTATACACGAATTGAATAAAAGTGGAATGCTGGTATAATTAATAATATTCACTGGAAATAGTAATTAATAGCAACAAATTTTATATTTATAAGTTTTTTAGTGGTAAGTGTTAGTTTAACAGTCAGTCTAGAAATTGTGCTATTTTTTAAGGCTATCAGATCAGTTTCTTTCCACCTTTACAGTGCACTTCATAGTATAATATTATGGTGATTATTTTATGTGACAGGAAGTTCATTCTATATAATCAACAGTTTTAACTGTATTGCGATTTTGTTATTGGACACAATTTGTGGAAGCTGTCTTTAGTGACACTGCCAGTATCTTCTGCCACTTTCAATTCAAATATAGATTCATGGTAAGTAATAAGTGCATGTTTTATATAATGTGTGTATACTGTATTCTGCCTTTTCTTCCTATACCTTCAGAAGAACATTTGATAAAAATAGGTCCTTGTTCTTGGAAGTTCGAAAAAGAATTCTTACATGATACATAGATCCAGTTTTAATATACAGCTGCAAATCCTGGACAATTAGTAAACCCCCAGAAACCTTGGAGATATGCTTTTATAGAAGAATGCTGAGCATACATTGGACAGCCAAAATGAGTCATCTGGACATTTTGAGGGAGGCTAAGTCGTCTAGTCAACTTAACATAAACATCATAAAGAAGCAGGCATTGATATTTGGCCACATTATGAGAAGACAAAACTGGAACATGTTATGACAGCCGGAAAGATTTGGGAACAGAGAGATAGAGGAAGACAACGAATTCTTGGAGATCGCAATTTGTGGAGAAGCATGATCGCCCATGCCAGCCAGCAAGGCACTGAATGATGATGACACCTTCATCATCATCATCATCATCATCATCATCATCATCATCATCATCCAGTGCCTTGGCGGCTGGCTTGGGCGATCATGCCTCTCCATAAATTGCGATCTCTGAAGGCATGGATCAATTTGTGTATTGACTTCCTTCCGGGCCATGACACTAGACTGTCAAGAATCTTCCCACGTTGTCTTCGTCTATCTCTCTTTCCGCAGATCTTCCCGGTTGTCACAACATGTTCCAGTTTTTGTCTTCTCATAACGTGGCTAAAAAATGTTGACTACCTCTTTCTGATGTTTGTGATAAGTTGTCTTTGCAACCTAGCTTCCGTCAAAATGTCCTGACTGCTCATTTTGGCTGTCCAATTAATTTTTAGCATTCCTTTATAAAACCACCTCTCCAAGGCTTCCAGAGATTTATTTTTTGCCTGTTTACCGATTGTCCAGGATTCGCAGCCATATGTAAAATTGATTTTATGTAACAAGCAAGAACTCTCTTTATAGCTTTCAAGGACAATGACTTATTACACAAAATGTTCTTCATTTAATACCTTCTTATGTCAACCAAAATATACTTAAAGAAAGCAGCAGTCAGCTTGGGGTTGTTGACATCTCCATAGAGTTTGTCCTCAAGTGGAGTCAGTGTAGGCCAGAATTATTTCATGGGTTCTGCAGTTGTTGAACATGTTTGTAGTAAATGTTTAGTCATCATTTTACCAATTTAATAGCTACATTCACCAGTATCACCTAACTTCAACTAGTGGTTTACCAGTCTATGTCCGTGTGGAGTCTAGATGATGATATAGGAAACAAAGCAAGTTAGCTTAATTCTTCTTCTTTTTCTTCTTCTATCTTTCATATCCCAATGGAACATATGCCCTCGACTAACTCTTCCAGCTTATTACCTTTGTGGACTGGATTATGATTGGTCAGATTTTGCAGAAATAAAATATATATCAGAAAGAATCATAACAGTGAGAATAAAAGAACAAACAATCACAACATATGTACAGATATACGCACCATGTAATGCAAACAATAATGAGCAAGAATGCGAGGACTTCTACGAAGACATACATGATGTGCTAAACAAAATAGATAAGCAGGACAACATCATAGTTATGGGAGACTTCAATGCAAGACTAGGACATAACAGAGTGGGCATAGAAAAACACCTGGGAGCATTTGGAGATCAGCAAAATGAAAGGAATGATAACGGAAGTAGACTGATAGAGCTTTGCAGCCAACACGACCTCTATATAACAAACACATTCTATAAACATAAAGATTCGCAAGTATACACCTGGTATAAATGGAACAATCTAGATACTAAAAGCCAAATTGATTTTATATTAACAAGAAATAACAGAAAGAGAAATATATTAGATGCAAGAGCAGTGCCCAATTTCAGTATAAACACAGATCATAAAGCAGTCGTTGCCACAATAAGAACCATTAGAAGAAGAAGACAAAGAGCAGGAAAATACATGCCATGCGAATCAGTAAACTTAAAAAACCTTAAAGACGAGGCAGTAAGGGAAAATTATGAGAAAGAACTAACTGAACTCTTTGTAAAATTACCTACGGAAAGAAAAACAGTGGAAGAAGAATGGGAGATATTCAAATCAAGCATTTTAAATACTGCAAAAATAACATGCGGAACCACGAAAAAACGCAAAACACGGATAAAGAAAATAACAAGTTGGTGGAACGCAGAAGTAAAGAAAGCGGTAAAAGAAAAAAAGGAAAAATATAAAAAGTGGTTGAAGAGCAAACAGGAATGTGATTACAGAGAATACAGAATAGCGAGAAGACATGTGAGTAGAATAGTAAAGAGGGAAAAACAAAAAGACTGGGAAGAGTATGGAGAAACCCTAAATAAAAACTACAAGGAGGCAACCAGAAACTTCTACAAAAAGATAAGTGCAATGCGAACCAGAGGAGAACCCTTTGACCCAACTGAAATAATTAACAGCGAAAATGGAGAACCAATAAGTGAACAAAAACAGATCCTAATAAGATGGAAGCAGTATTTCGAACAACTTCTCAACATCCCATCAGATGTCACAGGAATTCAAGAGACCTACACAGATGTCACCGAGGAACTAGAACCAGACATACTAAAAGAAGAAATTATAGAAGCCATCAGATTAGCCCCATTAAACAAATCACCAGGACAGGATGAAATACCAAATGAACTAATTAAAGCAGCAAGGGAAGTAGGAACAGCTTGGCTACATAGACTATTCAACCATGTTTGGGTAGAACAACAGACACCACGAGACTGGGGAAATGCCATAATTATCCCAATTTGGAAAAACAAAGGCAGCAAAAGAGATTGCACACAATACAGAGGCATTTCACTGTTGAGTCATACTGGGAAAATATTTTGCAAAATTCTTGAAAAAAGATTACGAACTACTTTAGAACCCCAGCTAAGCGAAACGCAGCTTGGATTTAGGAAAAACAAAGGATGCACAGACGCCATTTTTGCTCTTAGACAACTTATAGAAAAATCAATTGAATTCAATGAAACACTCTACTTAGCCTTTGTCGACCAAGAAAAGGCATTTGATAGGGTAGATAGAAACAAGCTGTGGGAAATCCTTAAACAATATGGAGTGAGTACACATCTAACAAACCTATGCAGAAGTTTATACAACAACAGTGAATGCATAGTGAGAGCAACTGGAGAACACTCAGAACCCTTCACCATAAGATCTGGAGTACGACAAGGTTGTGTCCTGTCCCCTCTCTTGTTCATAACATATATAGACAACATATGTAAAGAAACCAGCCAAGCAGAGACAGCAAGAATACCGCATGACGAGAACACAGAAGAAGAACCATCTACAAATCTAACCATTAGAGAACTCCTGTTTGCGGACGACCAAGCACTAATAGCAAAATCAGAAGCTGAATTACAAGACCACATGAATAGTCTAAACGAAATGTGTAGGGAACATAACATGAAAATTAGCACAAGCAAAACAGAGGTAATGACTATAACTAAAGAAGAACAAACAGCAACAATTCACCTAAACGAACATCCCTTGAAACAAGTAAAGAGCTTCAAGTACCTAGGAAGTATAATATCATCAAATGGCAGATCAGAAGACGAGATCGAAAATAGGTGCAATAAGGCAAATCAACTCATTGGACAAATGGCACCAATACTAAAGAACAAACATGTATCAATAACTACTAAGAAAGCACTTTACAACACAATCTTCCTACCAACTCTCTGCTACCAATGCCAAACCTGGACAATGACAGAAAAAGAGAAAAGAAAAATCACAACAACAGAAATGAGGTTTCTGAGAAGAATACTCAACGTATCAAGAAGAGATAAGATCAGAAATGAAGAAATCAGGACTAAAGTAGGGGTTAAAGCTGCTCTAGATTTTATTAGAAAGCAGCAAGTCAAATGGTTTGGCCATGCAAGTAGGCTACCAGTCAACAGCATGCCACAACAAGCAATGATGTACAGACCAGATGGAAACAGAGGAAGAGGCCGACCACGTAAACGTTGGACTGAGGGAATAACAGAATCCATGGGAATGTCGATATACGAAGCCCATAACCGGGCACTCTCACGAAGTTTATACTTCACCTCGACACCGCAAGGTACAAGAGGAACATGATGAGATGAGATGAGATTTTGCAGCTAATGTTTTCTGCAGGAAGAGGTAGCAAGTCACATGTCAACCCCTTTAGTCACCCATTCCAACATGCATGGAAGGTTACAGTCTTCCTATTCTTTGTTTCTCATATGGGCTCTGATAACACACAGGCGAGCAGGCATGATACCTTCATCAAATGGTAGAAAATAAAATGGGTTTTCAACATTTCATGACTACCCTAGACAGCGCAACAAAGATTGCAATATCTATTATTGAATACATTTGGTTAATATACAAGACAGCTGGCACTTATATTGCTAATTGACACCAAAAGAAACAGCTGTAGCACAATATGTATGTTATGGTATAGTATGTCAAATCAGTGTGGGGCTGGTCTGGTTCGCTAGATCAGTTCCGCGTCTAGCGTTCGTTGTCTCGGATGGCTGTGTGAGGTGCACCAAAATGGGATCTTCCCAGCCAACGTGAGTTAGCGAGGCAGGCGTTTCAAGAATGTAACCGCATCGTGCAGCCAGGGTCGTGGTTTGAGCGGGCAAAAGAGCAAAATTTGTACGACCGTTCGACAAAGTCTCGATAAGCGCCCACTCTCTCTCGATGAGTAGTGGGCCTGCAGTCAGTAAGCTGGTATAGCTTTTTTTTCGGTTAGTCCTGCCGGCGTAGCTTGTAAGCTCGTCGGTAGGCGTCCAGTGGTTTTGCATGTATCACCTTGTACCGGGAGGGCGCGCTTTAGCGATGCTACTCTTGGCTTGCGTGTGCGTGAATAGTCCGTCTGTCCGATAGATATCTGGTTGATCCTGCCAGTAGTCATATGCTTGTCTCAAAGATTAAGCCATGCATGTCTAAGTTCACACTGTCTCACGGTGAAACCGCGAATGGCTCATTAAATCAGTCGAGGTTCCTTAGATGACACGATCCTACTTGGATAACTGTGGCAATTCTAGAGCTAATACATGCTTACCAAGCTCCGACCCTCGCGGAAAGAGCGCTTTTATTAGTTCAAAACCAATCGTCGTTGCCCTTCGCGGGGCGCGGCGTTCCCACTGGTGACTCTGGATAACTTTGTGCTGATCGCATGGCCTTACGTGCCGGCGACGCATCTTTCAAATGTCTGCCCTATCAAATGTCGATGGCTCCCCCGATGTGTCTCCACCTTGACGTGGTGGGGGAGCTTGCGTGTCCCATCGACCCCATTTGCTTGCCGATGGATGAAAAACTACATATCGGACAGCTTATGGGATAGGGACCAGACTAAGAGAGACACAACCTGCTGCTCTGCAGGTATAGACTGAGGATAACAGTCAAAAGTTTAAAAGGTGCACGAAGGCAGACTTTTTTGGTCCGGACAAAACTCTTAAGGCTCCCTGTCGAGGGCTGTGGCTGAACGCCTCTAAGCCACAAACCCTTGGATCTGAGAGCCAGGCCGATACCAGTCTACCGGAAACTCTTAAGGTTCACTGTCGAGGGCTGTGGCTGAACGCCTCTAAGCCACAAACCCTCAGATCTGAGAGCCAGGCCGATACCTGTCTACCGGAAAATAGAAACATGATACTGAGCAAGCTACATGCTCAGGTCTGATACATGTTCGAAGTCTCTCAGCTGGGGGATATGAGAGATTCCCGGATGAAGGGGCCTGGCCGTTTCCCGTTCACTGCTGCACGAAGGTAAGGTGCTGAGCCGGCAGTACATGTAGCCTACCTCGTGAGCGAGTACAAAAAAGTCAGAAAAGTGCCCCAGTCGAAGGGTTACGGAAACTGTCTGTATCTAACTCATAGAGAGTGTAGTCAAAAGTGGAAGAATGTCTCATCAACGCGAAATGGAACGCACGGCGAGCGAACCTATTGCGTGGTCTGAAGTCACAAGCAAAAGCTTACCGAGTGGATGTCACTCGCAGTCTGACCGCTCCTGGTGTGTGATTGAGCGATCAGTGGCAAGTGGGATGCCCAACACATGGAAGTGAGGAACTAAAGCAGCCATGAGCAGGACGTGGAAACTCCTTGGGTGAGCCCAGTCTCAGAGCAATATGTGCCGGCTCTGCAATTATGGAAGCCTCCTTGGATAGCGAGATAATGCCCATGGTCTGCCCCTGCCTTCCCTTGAGGGCAGACCACGATATCGTTGATCGCTCTATCTTGACCAGCTGAGATGTGGGTGACATTACAACAGTCTAACGTGTCTCGAAACCAGAGGAAGGCTAACCTCACTAAAAAATGCCCGCCGGAAGTCGGAAGTGTCGTCCTACGGGTGGCAAACTAAAAATTGACACTACGCATTTACGTCCGAGTGAAATGTCTCGTCCGAATGTCTCCCGTGCTAGGAACAGCTCTGACTACCTAGTTTCCGAATGCCGCTCTTGTTCGGAACAGCTCTGACTAGGTAGTTTTCCGAATGTCTGTCGTGCCTGGAACAGCTCTGACGGGCGCAACGACAAGCACATGTGCGAAAACTCGCTGAGTGAATACCTTCTGCAGACCTGTCTGGTTTGTGCGGGAACGGCCCGGGGCGAACGAAAAGCCCAATATATTGAAGTGAGGAATTAAAGCAGCCATGAGCATGACGTGACCATTCCCTCGGTGAGCCCAGTATCAGGGCGCTATGTGTCGGCCCTGCAACTATGGAAGCAACCTAGGATGGCGGAAAATGCTATGGACTGTGCCTTCCTTCTCTTGAGGGATGACCGAAGTCCTCGACTGTTCGAACTTGACCAGCTGGGATGTGGACGGTACCACAAAAGTGAGTCTCCCAGGATTGCTAACCTGGTCAAAAATGCACGCGAAAGCCGGATGTGTGACCTAAGGGTTTTCAACCCAAGGGTGCCTAACGCACACCGCAATCACATCTGAAAAAACACTCCGGATGAACGAAAAGAAGAAGAAGAGTATGTCAAATCATGACACTGCACATTGGGCATTTCCATGCGTACTCAGTCCTCCGATGTAGCAGCCATCCCAAAGTACTTTTGCTTACAGTTGCCATGAGGATCTGGTTATGATATCTCCTCTTTTGCCCTCAAAGATGGCACTGCCGGGCTTGACCAGGCTTCACTCCAAGTTTGTGTAGTCTGGCTAGTATCAGAATCTTGTCAGTACTTGCCAGCCTAGCCCATGCTGCACAATATGTATCTATCAGGGCTGAAGTCAGTTAGAAGAATTGATTGTTGTCAGTACTTGCCAGCCTAGTCCATGCTGCACAATATGTATCTATCAGGGCTGAAGTCAGTTAGAAGAATTGATTGTTGTCAGTACTTGCCAGCCTAGTCCATGCTGCACAATATGTATCTATCAGGGCTGAAGTCAGTTAGAAGAATTGATTGTTGTCAGTACTTGCCAGCCTAGTCCATGCTGCACAATATGTATCTATCAGGGCTGAAGTCAGTTAGAAGAATTGATTGTTGTCAGTACTTGCCAGCCTAGTCCATGCTGCACAATATGTATCTATCAGGGCTGAAGTCAGTTAGAAGAATTGATTGTTGTCAGTACTTGCCAGCCTAGTCCATGCTGCACAATATGTATCTATCAGGGCTGAAGTCAGTTAGAAGAATTGATTGTTGTCAGTACTTGCCAGCCTAGTCCATGCTGCACAATATGTATCTATCAGGGCTGAAGTCAGTTAGAAGAATTGATTGTTGTCAGTACTTGCCAGCCTAGTCCATGCTGCACAATATGTATCTATCAGGGCTGAAGTCAGTTAGAAGAATTGATTGTTGTCAGTACTTGCCAGCCTAGTCCATGCTGCACAATATGTATCTATCAGGGCTGAAGTCAGTTAGAAGAATTGATTGTTGTTTGACATATAGAGGTCTACATGGCTTACCAAGCTAATAGGCAGGTGGGCTGGTGAGACCTTGGAGAATTGATTATCTCCAGCCACAGTTTACTAGTGCATTTCTCCCAAGTTTGGACTTGTAGAGCCTGGTTTTGTTGCCCGGCTACAGAGTTGAGTCCATGGGTGACATTGTGAGATATGAATTTCTTTTGGGATTCTTCTTGTGTACATCCACGTTGGCTGTGTTGTGAAATGCAGATCTGAGAAAATGATAAATGGCTTGTTGCTGGCACTTTGGCGGCTGCCTTACATGATGATAATGTGTAGGACAGCTATTTGTCCCGTAAAGTGGTGCATAGCTGGATAGAAAACATTACGAGTGCGAGTCAATAAGTAAGTCACACAATTCTGTGGGATGGCCGGTAAATGAAACAAAGCATGCAGTTCTATGCAGCCAGTTTGGGAGGACTGATAAAACGATGGGATAATTGCATCAATGTTGGTGGAAATTATGTTGAGAAATAAAGGGATAATGTATGTATAAAAATAAACTGGTTTCAAGTTGTTATCTTATTTAGTTATTTTTCTACAGCCATTTGTGACTTGCTTATTAACTTACCCTCGTAGTTGGTGGGAGCATCCAGTTAATCTTTCTTCACATCTCTAGGTTATTCTTTGGAGTTTGTGTGACACGGTTAGAGACTGAGGTAGAAGAAACACTCAACATGATTCAGGAGCCAGCCCTTATTTCTTGGGGGGCAACATATATTATTTTGAAAATATGGGCCATGAAAATGATTTAAAACTCAGGTGACAGGTAACAATTTTCAGGCGCCATTGTGACTGGACTCACGGATGTTTCTACCTGTGGTTAGAGGGATAGTAGAAAGTAAAGTAAAGGTAGTTCCATGGCATATACTGATGTTGAGGTAGGAAGTGTTGGGCCTTCGCATATTGTAGGCCATGATATAATGAGACATGGTGCCAACTTCCATTTCTTTCAACCTTTTCTTTCACGACAACTACTAAAATTATCTGGTATGCGTTTTATGAGGTTCAGTCAGTGAAAAAACATAATAGTCCGGCTAAAGAATACTGCCACTGGCTGGGAATTGAAACAATCTGTGTATGTATGTGTACTATGCTATTGCAGCCACTGTAGTAGTGAAACATAGCCGCCAACATTAGAATGTATGTTATATGATTGTCACTAACTTTAACTCTGTCTTGTCCCAAGGAACTTTGTTGTTACTATCATTAACTCTTTCCTGCGCCAAGAAAATCATCATACATCTTATATATAAAAGGCAATCTCCGTCTGTATGTCCGTATGTCCTTTATGCGTTCGCGAACGGCCCATCCGATTGAGATGAAATTTTCTACACGTCTTCCTTTCATTCCAGCGCAGCCAACTGTGATATTTTTTTAGTGTGAAATCGGCTGCTTACCCAATATTATTTAATTTTTCATTTTTCATTATAATTTCATATGTCTCAGGGGACTTAACTCTGTAAAAGTTATTTCAAGGGGCATAACTTTTCTGTATAACTTATAGTCATATTGTGGCATCGTTTTCAAAGATTTATAAACTCTTTGTCCATAGTTATGTACCGGCATATGAGTTATAATAAATAATGATACAATCTTTAAGGCATTTTCAAAGTTTTCATAAAAATAATGCATAATGCATAACATTGTAACTCATCTTTTTATGCTTAAAGAATAAATAAATAATAGTTACCTTATCTCTATCAAGTTTGAAGATTTTATATTTCTTTACACTGTCGCCAACTCTAAGAAGACATGGAACAACTTCAGCCATTATTAAATCTACAGGCATATGCGTTATATTCCTCCTCCTCCTCCTCTCCCCTCCTCCACCTCCTACCCTCTTCCTCTTCCCCTCCCCCTCCTCCCTCTCCCTCCTCCATCCTCCTCTTCCCTCTTTCTCCTCCTCCTCCTCCTCCTCTCCTCCTC
This sequence comes from Cepaea nemoralis, assembly GCA_014155875.1. Taxonomy (NCBI): domain Eukaryota; kingdom Metazoa; phylum Mollusca; class Gastropoda; order Stylommatophora; family Helicidae; genus Cepaea; species Cepaea nemoralis. The sequence goes on along the minus strand of JACEFZ010006565.1, from coordinate 4,668 downwards.
CTTCCTCCTCCTCTTTCCTCCTCCTCCCTCTTCCTCCCTCTTCCTCCTCCTGCCTCCTCGCCCTCCTCCCTCCTCCTAATCACTCCTCTTCCTTCCTCCTCCCTTCTCCTCCTCTCTCCTCCTCCTCCCTCCTCCTCCTACGTCCTCCCCCTCTCCCTCCTCCTCCTACATCCTCCCCCTCTTCCCTCCTCCTCCTTCTCCTCCCTCTTCCTCCCTCCTCCTCCTCCCTCTTCCTCCCTCTCCTCCTCCCTCCTCTTCATCCCTCCTCCTCCCTTCTCCTCCTCCCTTCTCCTCCTCCCTCCTCATCCTCTCTCCTCCTCCTCCTCCTCCCTCTACCTCCTTCCTCCTCCTCCCTCTAACCTCCTTCCTCCTCCTCCCTCCTCCTCCCTCCACATCCCTCCTCCTCCTCCCTCTTCCTCCTCCCTACTCCTCCTCCCCTCCTTCCTCCTCCCTCCTCCTTCTCCTCCTCCTTCTCTCTCTTCCTCCTCCCTCCTCCTCCTCTCTCCTCCTCCTCCCTCCTCCTCCCTCCTCCTCCTCCATCTCCCTCCTCCTCCCTCTCCTCCTCCCTCCTCCTCCCTCTCCTCCTCCCTCCTCCTCCCCTCCTCCTCCCTCCTCCTCCCTCCTCCTCCTGCGTTCTTCTCCTCCTCCTCCTCCTCTTCCTCCTCCTCTCCTTCCTCCTCCCTCTTCCTCCTCCCTCCTCCCCTCCTCCTCTCCCTCCTCCTCCCTCCTCCTCCCACCTCCTCCTCCCTCCTCCTGCCACCTCCTCCTCCCTCATCCTCCTCCTTCCTCCTTCCTCCTCCTCCCTCCTCCTCCTCCTCCTCTCTCCTCCTCCTAATCCCTCCTCCTCCCTACTACTCCTCCTCCTTCCTCCTCCCTCCTCTTCCCTCCTCCTCCTCTCTCCGCCTATCTCTTCCTCCCTCCTACTCCTCCCTCCTCCTCCCTCCTCCACCTCCCTCTTCCTCCTCCCAGCTCCTACTCCTCCTTTTTCTTCTTCTTCTGCTGCTGCTGCTGCCGCTGCTCCATTTACCCAAGTTAATTGTTGGGGAAGATGTAAAGATCTTTCAAGTGCTCTTTCTAATGCTTTTTGTAAGTTGGTCTTCGTTTATCTAAGGTTGTTCTAACTGCAACCAATAAATGATTAGACAGACAGACAGACAGACAGACAGACAGACAGACAGACAGTCGGGAACGGGAACTTATATGAATTAAATGAGATGCTCCCCATCAGGGGCTGGGCGAAGCCGGGCCGGATCAGACAGACAGATAGACAGACAGACAGACAGATAGATAGTCGGGAACGGGAACGTGAGCTTATATGACTACTTATATGAATTAAATGAGATGCTCCACACCAGGAGCTGGGCGATGCCGGGCCGGGTCAGACAGACAGACAGACAGACAGATAGTCGGTAACGGGAACGGGAACTTATATGACTACTTATATGAATTAAATGAGATGCTCCCCACCAAGGACTGGGCGAAGCCGGGCTGGGTCAGCTAGTGTGATATATTTTCTTCCACCCAATTATTATATTAGTTCACTGTTGCCTTAGTTATTATGTTAACTCTTGTGCCATGTAGGTGTTTTCTTGTTATTTTGCTGCTTAACCTACTCTTTCTCTGTTCCTTCTTTAACCCGTATCTTTGACAATAGGTTGTCTCCTTCTGACGCAAAATGGTGTTATTTTATAGTAACAGATGTCCAGGACAGAAACAAATTAATAGTAACTGGCCAGAAGCATTATTTTTGTCAGTGTTGTTACTCACACTCCTTCCCTCACCCTCTCTCTCTCTCTCTCTCTCTCACACACTCCATCCTCTCTCTCTCTCACACACATGCACGCATGCACACACGCACAGAGAGAGAGAGAGAGAGAGAGAGAGATTAGAGTAGATCACATGAGAGCAGGAGATTACATAGATATAGAGTGAGTCATATATATGTTTGAGAGTCACTTAGAAGTATGTGGACCACATACAATTGGGTGGAGGGAACATACATGTGGGTAGGTTACATTACAAAGGCATATTTCATCTAATGAAGAAGAATGCAGATTTAACAGAAAGTACCACCCACTTGAACAGTTGACTGGGAGAGAGTGAAAGTAATACAGCCGGCTTACTTATATGTGTAAGTGATTTCAATAAAGGACTTCAGGGAGCTCAGGTCAATTAAACACAGCCCTGCTATGAAGGGGATTCAAACACACTGACCACCAGGCTGGCAGGCAAGCACTCTAGCCTTTGTGCTACTGCGGCTTCTACATAAATATGGTGTGTGTTCATTTGGCTAGGTTAATTATGTGTACTTTGTTCATTATGAAAAAAAAAAGTGAACGTAAAATATGAATCGATCATGCAACCTCTGTGAACGTGACACTTTCTATTCCAGTTAGTTTGGATGGATTGTGTTTGCATTCCCAGCCTGCCTAGAGCTGTAATGGTTTCCTGTTTTCTTCTTAGTAAACCACAACATTAGAAAGTGTGTTTTATGATTGTCACTACCTGTAACTCTTTCCTGTACCAAGGAACTTATCATACATTTGACATATGTTCTTCCAACCAATTATTATATTAGTTAACTGTTGCCCTGGTTATTATTGTCACTCCTGTGCCTTACGGGTAATTATTTTACTTTTCCAAAGAAGTAGCCGGTTTGCCATGGCTCTGTTCCCCAGTTAGGGATTGTTTTCTGGTTGCGCTAAGGATTTTTATTCTTTGAGAGAGAGGTGAAGAGTAATAAAGCTGGTCATCTCACTTCATAATGTAAAAACCACGAGCATATGAATTTCTATAACATACCTTTCTGGCAGTAGCAGGCAAACATTTACTTTACTGGTGGCATAGTTTCCCTCTGGGCATTTGGGTGGAGTTCTTTGACAAATAAATACCTACACGCCATGGTGGAAATGTGACCAGCCTGGGCCCAATCCAAGCCGGTCCATTTGTGCTGTGCCGAATCATGACCTGGGTATATACTGATATGCATCTCCGAAGATGTGAAGTTGTAGTTGTGGTCTTTGCACATTCGGAGCTGGGTTGGAAAGGGAAGCTCTATGACATAGTTCCTGTGGAGACAGTACTTTGGTACAGGGTTAATAAAAGAGTCTCTGCATCAACCCAGCTCCAGTAGATGAGTTAAGAAAAGAGTCTCTGCATCAACATCACTCCAGTAGATGAGTTAAGAAAAGAGTCTCGGCATCAACCTCACTCCAGTAGATGCTTGCCTTTCTGGGGATCATACAACCTGAATAGCAGTGCATCCTACTTAATTAAAATTCACTGCCTTCCAGAGGATTGAACCAACCTATGGATTAGCGGTTGATACGCTTCCTTGACAAGACTTGTACAGGTTCATTCCCCAGATTCAACCGCCTTGACAAGACTTGTACAGGTTCATTCCCCAGATTCAACCTCCTTGACAAGACTTGTACAGGTTCATTCCCCAGATTCAGCCAACTGATGGAGTGATGGTTGATACACTTCCTTGACAAGACTTGTACAGGTTCATCCCCCAGTTGTGTCAAGACTCTTGTTTTTTGATTAGTGTGGCTCTAAAGCCCTGGATAGTTTTCAGAACCTTTTCATAATATGTCCAGGAAAGAAAGCTGGCAATGTAGGGAGCTGGCTGCCCACTTCATTATGCCCTGATCTAGAATATATCAAGGCCTAAGATTTCACAGCCCTGTGGCAATGTCTGCCTGCGACTGCCTTTAGTCTGCTATTTAAAAGAAATCTTATTTCTCAGATACTCCATTCTTTCCCATCCTAAGAGAATCAACCCTATGAATTCATGCATATTTAATTTACTTTTTATGAGGCAAAATTATTTTAAAAAGAAAACAAGAAATGTTTAACAAAAAACACCTGGAATTTTAATTCAGCTCAGCTGAATTATAGCGTGAATGATTGTCATTATAATGTGAATCTGCTGATGAAACAAATTAAGCATGGTTCAGTTTTTTTCACATATTGAAATGCATTAATTTTCAGACAGGACTTCAAGTAAATTCTAAAGTTCATTTCTTAATGTTCCCTCTGGTATGTTTCTTTCTTGAAGTTGTAGAGACAATTATTTTGGCCTACACCTGCTCTATATCAGGTAAAACTAGAGATGTCAACTACCTCAGATAGACTGCTGCTTTCTTTAAATATATTCAGGTTGATGTCTGAAAGTGTATGAACAGAAGAGGAAGAAGAAGATTTATTAATATATGCTTAATAGTTGAGCAAAGAGTATATTAGATGTGTTTACTTGCCCATTTTATAACATCCTGTTTGTTAAGTTGTCAGTGGACAAGATGGAGGATTGGCACGCAAGCAGTCACTTTTCATGATTTGAATAAACATGAATGTCATTATGTTTTCCATTTCCCTCAAAACTAAATATAGAAAACAAATTTTAAAACATCAGTAGACTGTTAAATGGGAAAATATAAATCATGTAGAAAAAATGCATTCGATAAAAATATAAAACAACATATCTATCCAACAATGTAGAAGAAGATTGGTTAAATATCCTTTACAGGATGTCAGTCAACCTCAGCATTTTTTTGGCTGTTTGTGATTTCCTGGCAAGTTTACATTCAGTAGCTTGCCATTGATTTCTGAACAATCAGCACTCATACCATTGTATGAAAACCAACACAAGGCAGTGTGCTTTTTTCC
>JACEFZ010006564.1:0-15667 GCA_014155875.1 Cepaea nemoralis | reverse complement strand
CCAACCCAAACATCCAGGTATATACTTCTCTGCCTCATCCTTGTTATTTCCCTCTCAATCTTTCCAGTAGTCAGCAAGTTGTCCAGTTTATTTCTTCTCATAAAAATGTGTGACTGTCTACGTCTAACTTCTCTAATCTGTTTACGGTTTTCATGTATTGCTTGTAGGCCATGGTCATTTTGTATTTCTGGTTTTACTTGGCATTCTTTGCATTTTCCTCGGAGACATCAGCCATCAGATGTGTTGAAACTTCGTCGAAAGCAAGCACTATCAAATATCGATATTATATTGTCTTCATCCATTGATAATCTCTACGACATATTTGATATGAGTATGAGGCACATGCACATGTGCCAGCCAAAAAAAAAGTGAAATAGTAAAAGAGGGTTATACCATGTCTTATGTTCGCAATAGATATATTATCCCATAGGTAGACTGCAGGTAGTTTGTTATATTATCTACCATGTGAGGTCACATAATGGAAAACAAAGATATCGTAATAAATCAAATTTATATTGGCAACTTTTGATTACAAGGGCAATATGTTTGTTTAAAAATAATGCTATATTTACGACAAACTAACTATATGCAATAAACGTCTTTCATTTATACTCCAGTACATTGTTTATTATTTTGTCTCCCTTGTTGCATTAAACAAATCATTTTCAATTGTGTCCCATGAGACTATGGTCCCCCATTATACAGATTTTTACATGTTTTTATGTGAAAAATTACAACGATCGAAACTAGTTGCGGTACTTCAATTTTAATTCACCGCAAACAAAGAAGGATCCCTTCGAGCCTCATTTGCATCGGTCCGGCAATCATTTTCCGGTTTTGTGTTCGGTGGACTGCTAGACCTATCGATGGATGTTTTTTTTTTAGTTTTGGACCCGTAGGGCCCTCACTGTAGACGACATCGTTTTTATGTATGTCCCTTTAGACAAGTGATTCTCAACCTTTTTGGCCCATGCACCCCTTTACAATATGTTAGAACGTCACCCCTCCCCCCCCTCACTTTCGTATTTCCTCCCGATAAATCACCCCTACACAGTTGTGAGGTTTTAAGAATATTACAAAAGCCCCGATGTGTGAGGTTTCTATAATATATATATATATATATATATATATATATATATATATATATATATATATATATATATATATATATATATATATATATATATATATAAATATATATATATATATATATATATATATATATATATATATATATATATATATATATATATATATATATATATATATATATATATATATATAGATAAGGGTTTGATGTGACAAATTGCCTAAGGGACATCCCTAATGGGATGGATAATCATTACCGAACAGCCTTATTTAGAGGACAATATAATTTAAATCACGAACCCCCATTGTGCAAATATTAGACTTAAAGTTTAAGTTTCAACACAGATTTAGAAACTACAAGGTTGCCTCCATAAGGCTTATAGAGATCTTGATTATTCGCCACAGCAACAGAGGTAATGTGTTCAATTTGTTCTCTCCTTAATAATGTTGTATGTGTGCTCTCAGTCAACCTCCAGTAGATCTCTTATTTAATGTATCAAACAATGACACATGCCAATTGGACTCAACAGTAGTTGACCAAAACCTCAACAATGGAAGATACTTCACACACTTGAAAATAATCATTCACAATAACTGTACTCAACAACGGTTGAACAAAATATTCACCATGAAATGTTCTCAACCAGAGCAGGACAAGTGAATTCGCAAAGAAGTGTTCTCAACAACAGCTGGACAAGACATTCACAATGAAATGTTCAGCACAACAGCTGGACATGACATTCAAAAGGAGCTGTTCTCAACAACAGCTGGACCAGACATTCACAATGAAATATTCTTTGCACTTCTGAACAAACCATTCACAATTCATTGTACTCAACAACAGTTGATTAAGACATTCACAATTAATGTACTCAACAATCATTTTCAACAACACACTTGTATTGAAACTGGAGGGGTCGAGTGAAGACCCAGGTTCCACCTTGTGACAACAATATTCACTTCGACATAATATATGCACATTTATACAGTCAGTGAAAACAGGTAATACACCACAACCAAACCGCAGAGTCCCAACCTATAACTCTCCTCTCTCCAACCGCATCAACGCATCTCAAAAGACTCCTCCTTCAACAACAGTCCTATTATAATTAAGCAGTATTTCTTCATTTTTCACTGAGGAAAAGAATTCACATGTTCTGGGCAAAACACAAGTCTATAACCACTGCCCTGGTTCATTATAATCCTGTTGCGACTAGTAAGCGGTGTTAGGGACAGTTCCAGGTAGCAGCCTTCATCATGATACACCCACTACAAGGCAATCCCTTCTTGTGACACAGTATGTGCAGAGATAAAACTATACTGAATCTGTGGTGGTGACTAGACTGCCAGTGAAGCTGACACTTGGGTGTCTTCTTCGCGGTGTCTTGAAGATACTTTCCTAGAGCCTTGGCAAACATGTAGATCATCCCTGTATTCGGGTCTAAAGAACAGATCCGTTCAGTGCCCTCAGCATAGTCATATAATATGGTTGGTAATTCCAACCTGAAGTTACGGTGGTAATCCCTGGAAAAACCATATGAAAAGGAGTTGAAGTTCTGAGCTTGGAACTCTCATTTGATTGTCCCAACTAAAGGCCTCTTCACCATCCCTTTCTCTACTAATACAAAATACAGAAAGATTTTGCAATACATTTGTACTAAAATCAAATGTCATAATCAAAATATCAACAAACACATAAGAAGATTCAGGGAAATGGGGAGGAGAAGGGAGGGTAATGCTCATACACCATCCATCCATCCACCCATCCATCCATCATGTGCAATGCCGATAAGCGTGGGCGGTTATGTTCTGCCATCTCACTTGATCACCAGAGTCGTGGATCACCTTCGAGTTCCTGTGTCGACCATGCTACGAGGCCAAGCCATCCAGGAATTTACTGCTCGGTATTCCCCTTGGTCTCTTCCGTTCAATATTACCCGTCGTCACCAAGTTCTCCAATTCATTTCTTCTCATAACATGCCCAAAAACGATGACTGTCTACGCCTAATGACTCTAAATAGTTTACGTTCTTCATTTGTTTCTTGAAGGACTTGTTCGTTGGTTTTTCTATCTGTCCATGGTATTCTTTGCATTTTCCTCAGAAACCACATCTTCACAGTCATCAGCTGTTTTTCAGCTTGACTGTTTATTGTACACGCTTCACATCCATACAAAAGTATAGATTCTATGTAGCACTTCAACACTCTTTTTCTCGTTTCAATTAATATCCTTTTATTTGTCAGTATGTTTTTCATCTTGCAAAAGGCTACCTTCGCAATGGCAATTCTTGTTCTAATCTCTTCAAGGCATCTTCCATCAGATGTTATGACTGTGTCGAGACAACTGTATCGATTCACTTGCTTAAGAATATGCCCATTTACTCGTATATCACTTTGTGGTATTTCCTTCTTCCCAGTGACGGTCATAATCTGTGTCTTCTTAATATTCAGTTCTAACCCTAGTTGTTCACTGTGTGTAACAACCGTATCTACTAAATATTGCAGGTCCTGTTCATTGTCTGCAATCAAGTCTGTATCATCTGCATATATAAAATTATTGATGTATCGTCCCCCAATGTTGATTCCTTCCATATCTACTATATTTCTGAAAATATGTTCACTGTACAGGGAATAAAGATCTGGAGACATTATACCTCCCTGATTCACACCTCTTTTAATAACCTGATATTGACCTACATCGTTATCAATTCTGATGGCAGCTTGTTGTTTCCAATATATGTTTTTTACAAGTCTAAGGTATTTTCCATAAATTTGTAGATCTTCAAGCATCCTTATCATGTCGACAATGGGCCTGCGTGCCCAATTTGTTACCCTTCGAAAATAAAGTTCGTTCTTTCATTCGTTCGTTCGTTCTCGCTTCGATCAGAATAAGCGAAAATAAAAGTTGTGTAGTTGTGTGACATGTCTCACTTCATCGAAAGCCTTTGTGTAGTCAATAAAGCAAAGATATAGATCTTTGTTTACTTATATAGTACGCTCAATTACTGTTCTCAGTATATACACAGCGTTTACTGTGTCCTTACCTTCTACAAACTCACAATGTTCTTCTCCTATTTCGGGTTGTATTTTCCTCATTACTCTTTGCATGATAATTCTCAGCAGAATCGTCGTGATGCGGCTCATTATGCTAATTGATTCGATGTTGATCACATTCCATGGCTCCTGATGTCTTCGGGATTGCAATAAATACAGAGTTACATAATTCAGTAGGTATATCTCCAGTTACTTATATTGCTCTCAGCAGTCTGGTGATCTTGGTCTATTCCATATACTTCTAAGGCATTGATCATTTCTATTGTGATGTTATCTGTACCCGGGGTCTCGCCAGTTTTCATATGGTTAAGAGCATTCTGAACTTCCATCTTCACAATTGATGGTCCTTTATTATTATTCCGAGGATCATATTGTTTTTCTCTTGTTTCATCATAAAGGTCTTTCCCATAATCTGACCACGCATGTAAAATCTGATCTTTTTCTATTATGATTTCGACATTGTGAAACACGGACTCGAATATACAATGAAGGAATGAGAATTGGCTTCAAGTGTATAGGGGATAGATATACAATAACAATGAGCTTTATTATGGGGTTTATTTCGGTGGTATCTAGACTCGCACTAGCACATGCCATGGATGTCATGCTAGTGATAATATGCAGTCGCATAAAGCTTCAGCGCCGACTACAAGGAGTCTCCTGAAACATGCAATCGTACACCGAAACGGCAAATCAGCCAATTCAGCAAAAGCCGGGAGCCATTATTCCGAACATGCAGGTCACTGTACAGGACAGATGTAATAGCATTCCACGCGAATTTCAATCTCACAGTTTCGATCACGCACTCACTCAGTAGCAGGGTAACGGAACCATATACTATCAGCCCAACATGATGAAAATGCGATTTCAAACCGTAGCTGCAAGCATAAACACGCCACAGGCCTTACCGGTTCAATGCCTAACCGCCATGTTGGCGACTGTGACATATAACTAAGTGTAATCATACATGAACATTTTTAATTGCTAGTAACCTCTAATTAATTACATTGACTAGTTTGAGAGCAGATGTCTGGTTATTTGTTAGGGTCCACTCATTGTTAATGTTTTATAGTAGAATGCATTTGTCTGTAGTGTTTGGTCTCATACTTACATGTTTGTATTAAAGTGGTACAACAGTACGCAAATACACCAACGGATGAGGAGCATAGATGATCTAGCAATGAGTCGTCTCAAACAAGGTAGCTTCATTCATCAGGATAAGAGACTGAATCGACACAATCAATAAGAACTACCTACAAAACCAGTACTACTTAAACCCATAGTATACCCTGTAATTTGGGAGCAAGGTGGCCACGCTCTATATATTAACATCTCCATCAGTGACAATCCCATAGAGATTGAGTTCAATGACCTCCCAAAATAACTGCTACCATAAGTATAATCAAGGATAGCTATTCTCAAACGTCATTAATGTATGCAATTACAGATGGATAAACATAGAAGTTCAGGAGTCTATTTATCATAGCAAGACGACAGCAATAAAATAAGTTATATACCCACGGGTAAATTCTGATCCGCTATGCAGCAGAAATAACAATCCTAGAGCAGGCTACAACCAACACTGATTAATGCTATCATCTCTGACTGTCACCAGGCGGCCCTCTTTCACACATGTTCTATCTGTGATGTAGACCTTCAAGGGTGGCAGACTCTTATATTTGAGACCTAAGCTTAGCAAAGACGTTGCTAGAAAACGAACGAATGATTCATTCGATACCGTATAACTGTGGTGTACCTGGAAATAAGAAGGCAGAGAAACTTGACAAGACATGTGAAGGATGTAAAGAGGAAGACAACTCTCTCTCTCTCTCTCTCTCTCTCTCTCTCTCTCTCTCTCTCTATCTATATATATATATATATATATATATATATATATATATATATATATATATATATATATATATATATATATATATATATACACACACACATATCAGAAACAAAGAAAAAAAAAATTATTATCTGGACTACAAGAAAAGATCAGAACCAGAACAACGACGACTATCATTCTCTTGACCAACAAGGGCAGGTCATCGTTGTAACACTGCATAAGATAAAAAAGAAACTCCACAAAAACTGTTGATTGCATCACAAGAACTCTTCTCTCGGTGTAAGCGTAATGGAACGAATGCTGGAAGAACAACCAAACATATCATATTTAATTCTAACGTTAAATCCAGTCTACTATACGTATCACACACACTTTTGTCTGCTCGGGCGTCCACTTGCTCTCGTCGCAGATGGTTTTTGATGTAGGAGCAGTGATGGTAGTCGGTGGTGTTGCATTCTAACGAGATGGCGACACTAGTGACACTTACTGCACATTATGTCAATTCTATACTTGTACTTGAGTGACCCACATCTGCCTTTCTCCACCAGTATGCTGGAGGGGGTGGTGGTCAGTGCATTGGTGTATCAGGACAATCATCATGATTAAACGCCATTACGATAAACCTGGGCTTCATGTTTCGATATCTCATACGATCACCAGTGACATGGATCAATCGAGGACATGTATCCATATCATGTTTCTTCGCGCCATTAAATATTTCTACGACCATATTTGATATAACTTTTAGGCACATGCACATGTGCCAGGCAAAAATATTATTTTTGAAGAGTCTGTGGCGACGATGTAATTAAACAGATATTCTGAGGAATATATTATCCCGTTATAGACGGCGCTTCGCTTGAGATATTATCAACGATGTGAGATATCATACTGGACATCTAAGATATTAAATGATTTAAATTTACCTTTGTAGCAATTGATCAGAAGAGCAGAATATTTCATTAGAAACTATGACATACTTTCTTCAAACTACTATTTGCATTGCAAGCCTTCAACTATATGTAAAAAAATTTTTTTTGCTTGTCTCCCTTGTTGCTGCTAATCATCATTTTTATTTATTTCCCCTGAAACTATGATTTCACCATTTTTTTTAAAATATGAAACATTACAATGATAGAAACGAGTTGCAATATGTATAACGCAATGAGAAAAGCAGATATTACACATAATACTAGGAGTGACTAATGACAATTACAGCATATTATTTCAAAACTATACATTGTGCGTGTGTCTAATGCAGTGTTTCCCAACCTTTTTTGTACCATGCCCCACTTAAGCCTTTCTAAAATTCATATTGCCCCCCTCCCCCGCCCCATGCCCCCCCCCCCCTCAACATATACATTATTTTTAATATTCAAAAATTGAAATGTTCACTAAAGAAACTTGAATGATAGGTTTTAGGAAGAAATCACTAGGTAATTATTGAGCAAACACAGTAAGTAAATTTTCAAAACATATAATGGAGAACTGAAATTCAAGTACAAAATCATTTTAATGAAAGATTTTTCTATATTATTTTAATTATTAGTAATTATTTATTATTTAAATTTAGTGAGATCCTTGCTCTTGATGCTTGCTGCAAAGAGATCTTATGTCAGGTTCCAATTTAGTCAACATCAGTCTCAAGTCTCCCCCTTTTGTTATATTCAGCCGATTTCTTCCATTTTCGAATTGCCCCCCTTAACAGTCAAATTGCCCCCCTGTGGGGCGTGGGCCCCACGTTGGGAAACACTGGTTTAATGCATCTGCCATTCTCCACCAATAATCTGCAGGGATGGTGGTCAGTGCCATGGAGTCTATGGATCATGATCATGATCACATGGCATGCAGATAAACGTAGGTTTCATGTTTCGCCATCTCATACGATCACCAGAGTCATGGATCAGCTTTGTGTTTTTGTCTAGGTAATGCCAAATGGACAAGCCAAACATATATGTGCCGTCTGCATTCTCATTGTTATGGTCCCTTCAAACTTGCAGTTGTAACGAAGATCTCTAGTTGATTTTCTCTCGTACTGTGCTTAAAAATATTGTCTGTCGACGTCTAATTGCTGTAATTAGTTTACGGTTTTCATTTGCTTGTTATTGGGCTTGCTCGTAGGTTTTTCACAAGCTGGCCAAGGCTAACCAAGAATAAATTCACCGTGTTGGCGATACAATTACCTCAATGCTGCTAAATTCACAATTCTTGTATGTTAATATGTTGTGTGTTTGTTATACATCTCTCTCTCTCTCTCTCTCTCTCTCTCTCTCTCTCTCTCTCTCTCTCTCTCTCTCTCTCTCTCTCTCTCTCTCTCTCTCTTTTATTTCTCCTTCACTCTCTATCGCACACAAGCGTCGCAAAAGATAGACATTCCAGTTTTTAAACATAGTTGTTTGGGGGGTTGGGACACGTTTGCGATGTTTCATGTACAATAAGAAGTGCGTGTGTACATGCACTATGCCATGGCTGTTATACGAGGTTAAGTTGATAAGTAAGTCACAAATTGCTGTAGAAAAATAACTAAATATGATAACAACTTGATACCAGTTTATTTGTATACATATATTGTCCCTTTATTTCTCAACATAATTTCCACCAACATTGATGCACATATTCCATCGTTTTATCAGTCCTCCCAAACCGGCTGCATGGAACTGCGTGCTCTATTATCATTTACATACCATCCCACAGAACTGTGTGACATATTTATTGACTCACTCTCGTAACTTTTTTCTATCCAGCTATGCACCACTTTACGGGGCAAACAATTGTCATAAACAGGAAACGCATCTTGGCGGGAGACATTTCGCAAATGACGCCTAAGTTGAATGTGAAGTGAAAACGTGGTTTTGAAAACAGAGCACGCAGTTCTATGCAGTTCGTTTCGGAGGGCTGATAAAACGGTTGGATATGTGCAATAATGTTGGTGGACATTATGTTGAGAAATAAAGGGACAATGAATGTATACAAATAAACTGGTTTCAAGTTGTTATCATATGTAGTTATCTTTCTTCAGCCATTTGTGACTTAATTATTAACTTAGCCTCGTATTAACATAAGTATATATGTATGTAATGGTTTTATTTGCACATGTATCACTTAACACTAACAAACTGCAACGCTCTGTGATAAACACAAATAAAAGAAACACGCATTACACCTTGTAAATACTAGCCACTTTAGTCACTGTCAACTGTCATTTACTGCCAATATAGTACCTTGCGGTGTATGACAGAGGGGTCTTTGAGCCTGAGGAATAAAGGCCGCCTGGCTAGTGCAGTCGCCGCGAACTGTGCAGGTTAGGATTTTCTTTTTTGCCCCCGACAGAAAAAAATCCCACACTTTACCGAGGGATCGAACCCGAGTCTCCCGAAAAAAAGTCCGGCGTTCTAGCCACTCGGCCAGCCACTTTAGTAACTTTTTCTAAATTGCTCTTTAATTATATAACCTGTATAGTTGGATTTTTTTTAAAAATTCGCATATACTTTTACAGGACATCGCTGTCAACAGCAGCATCTTTCAGCTGTCTGTTGATTTATTGGCAAGATTACGCTCAGTAGTTTGCCATTGCTTTCTGAGCGGTCGGCTCAGTTATCCCGCAAGTCACCAGCGGGGGACGAACCGCTCCCATTTCTCACCCGCTACGAGACTCTGTGTGATACACGAGATTACGGAGAAAGTGGTGTAACCCCTCGGCCAGAGAGACCGGCCATAGTTGGATAGCTCTTGAAAAAACAAATCCAACGGTACCTTATTTAAGTCAGTAGGTCAAGCCGAGATATTCATGTGTGTGTGTGTAAGTTTATCCTGTAAAAGGGACATATAGGGGGAAAAAACGATTTTGACCTTTCATTTTTTGTGACCCTACCTACACACTCACACAACTATCGGTTTAAACTGTCGCCAAGGGAGTTAACACGCGGCCTGTCTAACTCAAGAAAAAATAACTCTGCTGGTTTATATATATTATTAATGCGTGAAGACAATATATAGATATATATATATATATAGACACAAGCACACAGATATTATCCATCTTCACGTCATCAGTGTGACGTCAGTCCGCGCGTGACTGCTCGCGAGTCATGTCAGAAAGCGTAGATAGCTGCATTTTGACAAAAGTAGTCCCGTTGGAAAGATGCAAAATTATCAGTGATCTTTTCCTTGAAGAGTGATGAAAAATTAAACATAAATACAATAATGGGTGTTGAATATACACATGCGTTCATTATCACGTTAATCGCTCTGAATATTCCATAACAATAATTAAATTGAGTATGACAACGAAAACTGCCATCCCCAGACAGTGAAATACCACATTACAGAATGCAATCTTCAAAATTGTAGTGTGAGATTGAATGCCAATTTAAATGGTCGGAAATTACAACATACACGTAAAAATGGATGCTACATTTAATAATACATAGCATAACTATGTAGTACGTCTTATAAAACAGTATTTACGGTGTTAACTTACCACTTAGAATAGTCAGCCTGGTTGTCCGATATAACAAGGATTCCTGATTAGCCAGAAATGCAGAATGCAAAACGGAGTGAGAAAAATTATATAAAATAATCGGTGTCTGTTTCAACTCGATCTTGAAATAATCGTGGAATTTAACATCATGAGTACGCTTACAGTCCCCATATCGGAGGCACTAGAACAGATAAACGTAGATCACCGCAAAAAGAATTCGGGTAAAGTTCGGTAAACGTGAGCTGAAGTACCTATAAATATACACTGCTTTATAAATAATAAACGTTGAAAAAAAAAATAATAATGCTATCAAACCTGGTCGTAAAGATTTTTTTTTTTAATGGCGCGAAGAAACAGTTGATGCCGATGCACGTCTTTAATACACAAGTGGATTACGGCACACTCTGATGTTTGCTTTAACGATGCAGTTATGTTTGATCCTAGCAACAACACGCCGCCGCTTGTTCAGCTGGAATCAGTCGCCAAACATTTAACATGTTTTACCTTAATGTTCTTTCTAATACAGGAATTTGGTGACAACAAACATCCGTGTCTTACCCCTTACTCGGTCTGTTCATCATTATCCACTGTATGGTATTTATGGAGGATTAGGAAAAAAGAAAGCACCTATGATGGCAGCATTGCATGCAGAAAGCGACTCGTTAAGGTTGTTTACTTTTTACTTTGAAGCCATGGGAGTAGGTGGTTTATGGGGCTGGTGAGCAGCCGACATTTGTTGCTATTGAAATTTATTATAACTGTGTTTGCACTGTGATAATACAATAGAGGCAACTACAATGTCGTATGCATACGGTTTTGGATATGGTGTAGATTATTGACAGACTTCTGTCATGACACGGAAGGGAGTCAAGACACAAATTGATTCATGACGTCGGAGATCGTAAATTTTGGAGAGGTCTGACCATACACCCCAGCCAGCACAGCACAGGATGATGATGATGTAGGTCTGCAGTTAGATCGTGAAGTAGATTGCAAATGCCTTATAAAAACAACAGGTCCTTCTTCGTTGGGTTAATGGAAATCTGTACCACACATTATTTGACCAGGGGCTACCATGCTAATGCACATTTTAACTGAAAGAACAGAGTGTACACAGCATACATTCAATGGATGTTCGGGTCAGTTGCACTTAGTGCATTATGTTTAGTAGAGAGTACAGGCATGGTTCCGCCACCCTGCTACTGAGTGAATGCGTGGGCGACACTGTGAGCTGTGAAATTCGCGGGGAATGCTTTTACATCTGTCCTGAACAGTGACCTGCATGTTCGGAACAATGACTACCGGCTGTTGCTGAATAGACTAATTTGCCTTTTTGGTTCACGAGTGCCTTTTTCAGGAGACTCCCGGGAGTCGGTGCTGAAGCTGCGACACTTTCGGCGGGTCGTCCTGCGGTGAAAGACCGAGCCATGTGAGGAAACCCGGGTCAATGAGCTCTTTCTGGTGACTGCCGAGTCCATCGACGATGAACTGTTGTTTTCGTGGATTAATTTTGTGTTGGCATTCTGGCAGCGGCATTATGCTGGCTGTTTGATTGCCGAGACTCCTGCCTATTCCAATTTTCACATTGGACAGTGGGGAGCATTTTGTGGGATATTCGCTGGCACAGGAAACGGTGCATAATGGGAACGATCCGTTGCTGTGCAGTTGGATCCTCGACTAACTAACTAACAGAGAGTACAGGCAGTTAACATTGTTGTCTAATGTACCTACGTACACAATCTGACTTTGTTATTGGGTTTTATCTACGGATGTGGAAGTTAACGATTAATTAATCGATTAATCGTTAATTATTTCTAACGATTGATTGTTTCTTTAACGATTAATCGCAAACTTTTCTCCCATCACTTATACAAATGCTTCTTCTTCTTTAGTTCGCTTGAAATATGTCTATAACTGCAATGTTGTCTCTTGTGTGAATCTAACAGTCTTTTTTTTAGTTCACTCAGCGGTCCATAGAGTTTATCTTCCACTTTTGTCTCTCTAGGCCAGAATGTTCGCCTGGATATGTTGTAGTGTGAGCAGTACTTATACAAATGAACCGGATGTCGAAAAATTATCGGACATTTTAAACATAGTGTTGCAAACTCAACCGAGTTGCAAAGTTGTACTGAGTCATCATTGTGTAAGCTGCAGCAAGATGTACCAACAACATGGAACAGTATTTTTATTAGGCTACAGAGACTTCTACTGGCCAGAGAAGCATTACGTGTCTACATGTCAGATGAAAAGAAGCAATACAAAGGTCCAAAACTGTCAGATTCAGATTGGGAGAAGATTTCTAAATATGTCAACGTTTTGGACTTATTCTGTCAGACCACAGTACTGCTTGGCGGTCAAGATTATGTTCCATGTAGCTGTGTATTGCCACTGCTATCAAAAGTCGCTGAAATGTCGACAGGGTCGACTTCATTGCACCGGGTTTTATCCCATATGGCTCGGTCTCTTTGCTCAGATAAGAAAGCGTTGCACAAAGCACGAACTCCGAGCTCTAGCGACGACCACAGGAGTCTCAGAAAAATTTCACTCGTGAACCGAAGGACGCTGCCCGGAATCGAACCCACAACCTTTGGAGCCCGAGTCAAACGGCTTGACTACCTCGCCAAGGAGGCTCCCTAGTGTTGAGAGGAAAATAATGTGCCCTCTACCACCACACCTAGAGTTAAGAGGAAAATCATGTCCCCTCTACCACCACACCTAGAGTTAAGAGGAAAATCATGTCCCCTCTACCACCACACCTAGAAATGAGAGGAAAAATAATTGCCACTACTATCATCGTTGACAAAGAATATGACTGTACACGATGATGATCCGGGCTACATAGCTAAATTTAAGGCAGCATCTTTTAATGACTTCAGTGAACGTGTAGCTAATATGATAAGTATTGAAATACTACAGATTGCAACAGCACTTGATCCACGCTACAAATACCTGAAGTGTTTGTCAAAAGATGCAAAATAACGAACTTGGTCACGTATTGAACAACAAATAGCTGTTGATGTTCATGATTAGCAGATGAAGACTGCTGCAACGAATGATACTGACATTGACAATGAAACTACATATTAACCAAGTGAAAAGCGTATTAAGCTAATGGAGTCTGAAATAGAGAAGAAAGTTGCTGAATCGGTTGACCGTCTACAATGGTGGAAACTTAATGAACATCGATATCCAAAATTGGCATTCCTTGCCAAGACCATTCTGTGCATACCGGCTACCTCAGTTCCATGTGAACGATTGTTCAGCTCTGCTGGTTATATTGTTAATAAGACGCGCTCGTCACTTGAACCAAATACCGTCAACAAACTCGCCTGTTTGCATAGTTGGTTTTTAGATGACATTTGAACAAGACAATCAAGTGTTATTTCGATTTTCGACAAATACGACTATAATGTGAGTTATGTGACTATAAATGTTTTGCTTTAATCGAAATTAACTATTAATTAATCTATAACAAAGTCTCTCTGATAGGGGATATAGATGGGTGTGCAAGGGGAAGGGATGTAGTATTCGAAAATGCACGGGTGAGCACCCCAATGTGAGGTAACTAGGGAATGTCACGCAGTGACGTGAGGGTAGTAGACAAGTTAGTTACCAACTACAGCTTTAAGGGACAAGTCGTATGGTTAACATCAGGAGCGAAGGTCATGATAAACTGATAGATTACCAATTGGTCAACTGTATTGAGCTAATAAAAAGGAACTCTTGGAAATTACTGCTATGACTTCGTGTTGCTCTATCCCCTCCACATCATATTAGTCGCCAGTACTGTTAGAAGAGGCGAAATGGTGCCCAGATAACCAGGATTCGTAACACTCTGGACGGCTGGATGGTCGCGGCAAATAACCGAAGTACTGCACCACTATTTTGACGGCGCCGCTATAAGTTGGACTGAAACAATCGTTATTTGTGGATCTGCCACAGATTTACACAACGCTAATACAACCGGCTGTTTTGGAAATTCGATGCCTCCAGCACGTTATCAAACCCCTATTGAACACTTGACGTTCCTTGAGAGATTGTTTTCAAAAGGCCAACCATGTCCAGTCTGCTCTCAATCGTTTATGTTAGCTTAACTGGTTGTGAAGTCCAGTCTGCTCTCAATCTTTTATTTTTTAGCTTTACTGGTTGTGAAGTCCAGTCTGCTCTCAATTGTTTTTTTTAGCTTTACTGGGTGTGAAGTCCAGTCCGCTTTCAATCGTTTTTTTTTTAGCTTTACTGGTTGGGAAGTCCAGTCTGCTCTCAATCGTTTTCTTTTAGCTTTACTGGTTGTGAAGTCCAGTCTACTCTCAAATCGTTTTTGAGCTCTATTTGCTGCACAGTCTGTTTGTTATCAAGTGTCGCTGGCTGAATCATTGCTGCACAATCCGTTCGTTATCAAGTGTCGCTGGCTGAATCATTGCTGCACAGTCTGTTGGTTATCAAGTGTCGCTGGCTGAATCATTGCTGCACAGTCTGTTTGTTATCAAGTGTCGCTGGCTGAATCATTGCTGCACAGTCTGTTCGTTATCAAGTGTCGCTGGCTGAATCATTGCTGCACAGTCCGTTCGTTATCAAGTGTCGCTGGCTGAATCATTGCTGCACAGTCTGTTGGTTATCAAGTGTCGCTGGCTGAATCATTGCTGCACAGTCTGTTCCTTATCAAGTGTCGCTGGCTGAATCATTGCTGAACGGTCGTTCAATATCAAGTGCTGCCGGTTAAAACCCTCGATGTGCAGTCAATCGAGTACCTGTCACCTGACATTCAAGGGCTGTCCTAATCGTTTCGTCGAACCAGAAAGCAAAGGAGTTAATTACAACTAGCACGCACTTGTAACTGAGGAACGAACTGTCACTAAAGTAAAGTATCAATTTAAAATTTAATTAGTAATTGGCTGTAGAACTTGATTAGTGATACTGTTGATTTAGTAAATTATAGTATTGTGTAAATTTATATTGGAAGCTCAGGACCTCTCATTGGGTCAACATACTGAATAAATATGAAACACCTCCATAGAGAATTGAGACGCGTGACTGCATGGTTAAAAGAGTTAAAAGTGGTAGTCAGTGAGGTGGCATGTTTTGTAAACGAGCTGCAGAGAAAAGCGAGGGAAGAAGAGGTTTATAAATTTAAGGACAGATACCATGGTGAAGGAAAGAATAATCGGAGACAGCCACTAAACAATGAAGAAAAAG
>JACEFZ010006563.1:87500-149906 GCA_014155875.1 Cepaea nemoralis | reverse complement strand
CACAAGGTTATTGACAGATTGACAGATAGAAGTGGCTGTGGTTGTGTCTAGAGGATGTCAGTGTGAATATGGTGTCGGACGACTGATCAACAACGATGAATCAATATAGAACACCAGCCTGCGCACACAATATTTTAATTCAAAACAAACTCGATGCTATAACACTCTTCAGGAAAATTCAACAGTGAAATATATCTATATTGCATATGCACAGTTCCAGCACACTCAGAGTATAATTTAACACAGTAAGATCCTGCGACCACACTATTGCTGTCGACTGGCCTTGCACAATACACTGTTACGAACTCTTCTTCGTCCGTGAATCTAACCACCTCCTCTGAGTCTCTTCTCTCTGGACTTAGTTCCCCTCACTGGTCCAGAACTCAGAACTCCACTGTCTGGCTTAGCCTCAGACTGAATGCTCTCGCTTAGTCTTCCTCACTTAGCTCAGAATCAACTGTCCCTGACTGCCACTGTCTTGGCTGGTTTCCCTCACTCAGCCCAAACTCAACTCTCTTGGCTGGTTCCCCCACTCAGCCCAAAACTCCATTGACTATAATTTGCACAGACTGTCTTTATTCACTCTTCCCGGGACATCCCAAGAGACACCATTTAACCCCTTGAACCCCATTCTAAATTCCTCCAACATTACATTTCTGGGTTTCCTTTGTCTATTCGTCTACTATCACATTTTTCTCTGTGCCCTGGTGACTCAGACTGACAGCCTCCGTGATATACCCCTCCATTGTGTTTGGGGCCAACCATTGTTTTGGGATTCCTTACTCCACCTTTCTGACCCAACATCTGCATACCTCTTCTCTGACCCATTTAACCTCATTGTATTATAAGATTCTTAACTCGTACATTCACTCACCTTGGCGTAAACACACACACGTTACAATTCTTATTATCTTTATTTCCCTTATCAGTTGTTAAACTTAACTTCTGTGACCTCCCATCCAATGTATTTAGTTTATCTTGGATCTAATTCTTTGCGTGAGACAGAAGAGCTATGTAGCAGTGTCATCCATGAAGTCCTGATCAGCGAGTGGCTTTCTCGTCTTATCTAACGTGCTATAATTAATCATGAATTGCTGACTATGTTTTGTATCCTTCCATCCCCAGGGTTATGAGATTGTTCGGGATGCTGCTGGCAATGTGGTTCACCCAGCGGGAGCTATTGCCAAGGGGAGCTGGCGTGCCTCCTGATATAGATGATGGCAATGAGGCCGACACTGAAGACTTTGGTGAGACAAGAAAGAAACGCAGAGATCGGCCAGTGAACTCAGTGAGATTTGGGGGCATAGGTGATGTCATTGACGGTAAAGACACAAGTGTAGAGCCTGCTGGTAGAGAGAAGAATTGTAGTGCGAATGTTGACAGTGTCGATGATGTGGATGAACGCAGCACTATTGGCAAACTGAGCAGAAATGTGAGTGAGCTGACCTTGACCAACGAGGATAACTTTATCTTGAAGGGTGAACCCTATGCAGTGAAACACAGATGTCACCTCAGAGGTTCTGAAGATGATAGTGACAAGTCTGATGTTGATGCCGCAGCATGTGACGCTGGCGCAGGAAGCACAGATCACGACATTGTTTATCATGGTTCTAGGAGCCCCAGGAGCAATGCATGGGCTCATGTATCTCATATTGACTCCATCCACAGCCAGAGCTATAACCTGGGGAATGAAATTCTTTCTCACCATTCAGCTCAGTCACATGACTCCAGGGTTAGAGGGCACCATGTGACTTTTGTTCGGAATTCAGAGCTTTCCCCGTCTACCTCAGGAGCTGTTGATGGGGGTGATGATCACACAGGTCAATTATCAGACTTTGCTGACAAAGATGATGATGATGATGATGTTGATAACAATGTTGATGATGTAGCTAATGTTGAAGGTGAAGAAGATGAGGAGGAGGAACAAGAGGAAGAAGAAGAGGAAGAAGAAGAAGAATCATCAAAGAGACATCACAGGGTTATTGATAAAGAAAGAATTAAAAGCTGGTTGGAATCACAGAGTAATATCTCTGCAGAGGATTAAAGGGTTAAAGGGTATATTTATTAACAGTTCTTTCGAGACTAAGTACTGAAGGCAAGAGACAAAGTACCGAATGCTATTGACATGCGATTTTATATATATATATACACACACACACACACATATATATATATATATATATATATATATATATAATATTGATAGAGTAATTTCCTGACAGACTATTAAACCATATGTCTGTTAACATTTGTTTTGAGATACAAGTTCTGAATGCTAGAGACGTGCATAATGTATAGATATGTGACAGAATAATATCTCGAGGATTCAACAGTATATCTGCAAACATGTGCTCCAAGACCAAAGTCGTGAACCCCACCACCACGTGATAACATACAGCTACAGGACAGAGCCGAGGCACTCACTGCTACAGCTGATGTAGACACGAATTAAAAGTGTACACATAGACATACATCTGGGTGTTGGTCATTCAGTCTACAAGTTAATTCAGTGTGTTAGTAAGCTAGGGGAAAGATACAAACATGTGACATGTATTTAACATCAAGATAATCTCGTGACAGATGCTACTGTAGGAGTGGGAACTTTTTAGCACTGATATACACAAGGCCTTCAGATATGAGGTTAGGGTGACTAGCATTCTATCCTCAGCACAGTTGTTTCCTAGAATATCTTTGGTAGCCATTTTTCCAAAGCTTGACCAACCCCAGAGCCTGATCAGGAAACAAAATCTGTTATCAGTTATCAGTTGGGGTATCTTCATTGCACTCAGGACAGGTCCATAGGTGCTCAGATCCTCCCCCAGCATATGCATCAGCGTTCGGTGGCTAATAGTGCCAGTTCTGTGTTGGTTAACAAGGCACCTCGTTTTCCCGATGTACCTCTCGTGTCTGGCCGTGCCAATTCTTACTCCCAAGTCTTTCATCCTGGACAGCGATGTGGATTCACTGACGTCAACATGTCTTTAAGGACGTTAATAACATCGGCACGATCCATGGGCTGGCCATCTGCAGGGGGTGCAGAGCCAGCCAGTTTATCAGCTCGTTCATTTCCCTCGACTTCCGCATGTCCCAGGACAAAGATGAAGGTGAATTTACGGACAACAGACTTCCTCAGCAACTCAGTCCACTGTCTACGTACAGATCCAGCTTCGACCTTTCTAATCATGCTCATGAATCACTTAGTACACACACGTTGGTATAATGCTGTGCTTCTAGCCATAGGAAAGCCTGTGTTACTGCCATCACCTCCATCGTCATGCTGCTCGTGGGCATAGTGTGGGCACCACTGGATTCTTGGACGGTTCGGCCCGCTGAACGGGCTGTAAATGCCCATGCACTTCTCTGCTTCTTTACAACAGATCCATCTGTATAGATGAGCACTTGGGGTTGTCTGCGTGTTCATTGATGAGCGCGTTGACCTCTGCATTGACAGTGACAGGGTTCTGTTCTCTGCACCGTCTGTCAAGTGTGATAATGCAGGAGAAGGTGCACTTAAAAGCTGGAGGCACAGGCACCCATTCCTTGCCGGGGTTGATACTGGTAGGACTGCAGACCTGTCTGATGATATCCTCCGCCCGACCCATCCATGATTTGCCCCTCTTTAGCCTGTTGCCCTTTTCTCTGAATATATCTTCATGCAGAGGGTGCTGCTCATCCGCACTTATTTTCAAGTATGCACGAGCTCTCCAGATCTTGATCCTGTGGTTCATTGTCGGGAAGTCAAGGAGGTATCTCATCGCTACACAGCTGGTGTCTCTCGTGCAGCCCAAAATGATGCGCATGGCTTCGTTTTGTACCTTTTCAAGTCTTCCAATCTGTGTAGGGCTGACAGTAAGGATGGCCAGGGCATACTCGATGGGTGAAAGCACCAGTCCTTGGAACAGAAGTATTAGCAGTCTTTGCTCGATATTGGTAGTCGCCATGACTCTCATTGCTGACAAACCTTTTTGAGCTTTCGTTATGACATAATCGACATGATCTCTGAAAGACAGGCTACGATCAAGCTTCACGCCAAGATATGTCATCGACTGGGTTCTACTCAAAATGCTCCCATCCATTCTCACTGCCGGCAGGTCTGTGTTCACAATATGGTTGTTTAGGGAGAACCATGTAACCGATGCCTTTGCAGGGTTGACAATGGCACTGGCATCAGCACACCATGAGGAAATTCGATCTAGTTCGCCCTGCATATCTATGTCTGCCGTGATTGGAAATGAAAGTGTTGGTTAGTGACATCAACATTTTTACTGCGATGCTTTCAGCAGATGAGACTAGATCATAATCATATAGCAGTGAATATCTGTTGCATGATTATTGGATGCTATGGATCTTGATGATAGCAATCATTAACTATACTAAGTGTTGAGTGTTAACTACAAAAGTGATGCAGGAATGCACTCTGTAAGTAGACAGTGTTCTACATGAGTAATTTAGTTGACAGATCAACATCACGGCACACGGGTGTAACCCATAAGTGCTCCGTTCTACTCCTAACTCAAGCCTGAGTCTGGAGAATCTCAGGTCAGTGCACAAACTCCGTAGCACCAGTGAGGATCCTGAAATACTTTGGGTAGATTTTTAACTCAAAATAATGCCCGGGCAGTGCCGCTAGGCTACTCTTTTTCGATTTCCAACTGCCAAGGGATTTTTTACGTGCGCAACAATACACATGGGCGTCCGATCTCACTGCCCAGAGACCAGGGGAAATTTTGTTACTAGAAGTCCACGTGAAAAAATCCCGACCCTCACTGGGGCTTGAACCCGGGACCTCCAGCACTCGAGGTGGACCCCATACCTCGAGACCACTCAACCCCCCAGTGAACATGAGTAAAAGGTAGTGAGTATTGTCAGTAACCAACCACAACATCCAGTTCACTGGAGCCGACATAGTGATTCTGCCAGATCAGAAGACAGATCAAATTGATTCTTAAATGAAGTTGCAGTTTTCTTGTGTTTGAGGGGAATTCTTGCCAGTGCTTCACAATGAAGTATCTTCAGTGTTAGGGACATTTTGGGGAAATTACTTGTTATCTGATCTCTCTCTCTCTGTCTGTCTCTGTCTCATGATCTCTCTCTCTCTCTCTCTCTCTCTCTCTCTCTCTCTCTCTCTCTCTCTCTCTCTCTCTCACACACACACACACACCCACTCACTCACTCACTCACTCTCACACACACACACACACCCACTAACTCACACACAAACTCACTCTCACTCTCTCTCTCTCTCTCTCTCTCACACACACACCCACTCACTCACTCACTCTCACACATACACACACACCCACTAACTCACTCACACACACACTCACTCTCTCTCTCTCTCTCTCTCTCTCTCTCTCTCTCTCTCTCTCTCTCTCTCTCTCTCTCTCTCTCTCTCTCTCTCTCTCATACTTACTTGTCCAAGTTGACATTTGTAAACCAAAAGCATGCCATCTTTGTTTTCTCCTATTTTCATATATTGCTGCAGTTCAAGAGTCAGTTATTTTGCCATTTCTGTACTCTCCAAACTATATTGATGGTTGTAAAGGGGCTATTTGAGTGTCACCTAGTCAAAAACAAATCAAAACTAGTAAATATTACCTGCCATGAATATTGGCATGTGCTTCTGGAAATATTGAAGGACACCAAAAGCTGCGCGACTGATCACTAGGAATTCAGCTAATCTTGCTTCAGAAGTGAAACTAGGCCAGGATTCATAAATAAGGTAGGATGCCCCACAACTTTTGTTAACACAAATGCTAATGGTTGAGAATATAATAATTGTAAATGGTAAAAAGGAGTTTAAAGTAAAGAGAATTGACTTCATTGCACCGGGTTTTATCCTTCGTGGCTAGGCCTCTTTTCGCAGACCAACCTTCCGAAAGTATTGCACGGAGCATAAACTTTGTAGCTCCAGTAACAACTCCCAGGAGTCTCTAAGAGAACTCCACTAATGAACCAAACGACAGAGTCTGAAAACAAACTCATGAGCTTTGTGGCATGAGGCAGGTATCTTAACCACTTCACCGTGGTGAAAAAGAAAATATAACGCATATGTTAGTACCAAGTGCACATATCACATGAATGTAATGGTGAAAGAAAATATAACATGAATATAATGGTGAAAAAAAAATATAACATGAGTCGTAAGGGAGCAAGTAAATGTAACACATAAGTTTGTGTAAGTTTTCATCATGGCATCCCTACCATTGCTGATGTATCCTGGGATAGTTTCTGTTCCATGTTGAGGATTAGCTCCCATTTGCCCAAGTAGTCACCTTATAGAGTACAGGCTAGGATTTTTGTTCAAACCTCTGAGTCTTACTAAGGGTTGATCACATGTTTCATGATATGTGAGGTAAATATTCTAACTCCTCGACCACTATCTTCTCTAACAGAAATATTAATGACCAGAAATAGCATGTTATGTTAACACATTTAGGGCTAACAGAAATGTTAGTGACATGAAATAGCCTGTTATGTTAACACATTTAGGGCTAACAGAAATGTTAGTGACATGAAATAGCATGTTATGTTAACACATTTAGGGCTAACAGAAATGTTAGTGACATGAAATAGCATGTTATGTTAACACATTTAGGGCTAACAGAAATGTTAGTGACATGAAATAGCATGTTATGTTAACACATTTAGGGCTAACAGAAATGTTAGTGACATGAAATAGCATGTTATGTTAACACATTTAGGGCTAACAGAAATGTTAGTGACATGAAATAGCATGTTATGTTAACACATTTAGGGCTAACAGAAATGTTAGTGACATGAAATAGCCTGTTATGTTAACACATTTAGGGCTAACAGAAATGTTAGTGACATGAAATAGCCTGTTATGTTGATAGCACAGTCATATATCTCAGGACTAACAGAAACTTTGCCGGTCTCTCTGGCTGAGGGGTTACACCACTTTCTCCGTAATCCCGTTTATCCACGCAGGGTCTCGCAGCGAGGTGAGAACTGGAAGCGGTTTGACTCGCGCTCATGACTTGCGGGATAATGAGCCGGCCGCTCAGAAAGCAATGGCAAACTACTGAACGTAATCTTGCCAAGAAATCAACATACAGCTGAAAGATGCTGATGTTGACAGCAATGTCCTGTAAAGGATATGCAAAACATTTATTTATTTATTATAACAGAAACTTAATACACCCTACTGGTAGAATGTTATGTTGATAGCATATTCATATATGTCAGTGCTAACAGAAATATTAGTGATGAGAAATACCATGTTGATAACACATTTATATTTGTCAGGGCTAACATAAATGTTAGTGATAAGAAATAACTTGCTATGTTGATAACACATTCAGATGTGTCAGGGCTAACAGAAATGTAATATTGGTAAAACAATGTAGACTTCTGTGTGTAATGAAGAAGAAATAATATAGATGATGATGATGGAGGAGGAAACAACACTGTTGTTAATGATGAAGGCCTTGGACTCAAACCCAGGCCTGAAGAACTCCTCCAGGTTTGTGTGTGTGTGGACAAGACAGACCAAGAACTGGGCTGGAACTTTTGTCCCCGCAGTATTTGTATTTTTTACATTTAATGACAGCTTATAATCGGTGATTATTTGTTAAATTCTTGGTTTATTTAAAATCAACAATGAACTTGTACATCTGAGCTAGGATGATTGGTCATGTATTTTTATAGACTTGGTCACTATACATTGACATGTCGTGTCACTTGTTTATTTTCTGTGTTTGTCTTCAGATTTTGAATATCATTTAAAATGTATTGAGTTTTGAGTTGCACTTGAATATTTCAGGACATGTTGTACTTTACGTGTTGTTCACCGTGATGTGAAAATGTGTGCAGGAAAGTGTATGTTTTATTTCAGCACAGATGTTAGAAAGGATAAGGGCATGTATGTTAGAAATAGTATGAACATTCTAGAATAGATATGTGCATTTATGCTAAATGTATAGATGCATGATAGAAAGGATATGAACAGGATAGAAAGCATATAGACAGATATGGAAAAGACAGACAGAATATAGACAGGATTATAGAAAAGAAATGAAAATTCTGGAATAGATATGCGCATTTATGCTAAATGATAGCTGAATGACCGAAAGGATATAGACAGATATGGACAAGACAGACAGATTATAGACAGGATTATAGAAAAGAAATGAAAATTCTAGAATAGATATGAACATGCATGGTGAAAAAGGATAACTAAATGATAGAATTAATATGAACAAGATAGAAAGCATATAGACAGATATGGAGCAGATAGATAGAACTCATATGACCATGATAGATACAATATGATCATGAAGGGAAATTAATTTAGGGGAAACATTATAAACATTAACAAGAATATGACCGTGATAGGATTATATCTGGTGGAAAGAATAGAAACATTACAGAACAGCTATGAAACATGATAGGATTATATCTGGTGGAAAGAATATAAACAGTAAAGAAAGGATATGAAAAATGATAGAAAGGAAATGAATATAATGATGTGTGTGTGAACATGTTTGCAATAAAAATTTGAGCAATTCTGTTTGAAGGTATTATTTGTAAATGAGTCGCCAACTGTTTATGTGTTTTATTAGACAATTATTTTAAACAATAATGTTTTTGCCATTGTCTGTAGGAATGTTTAAACCTGGCATCTTAAGGGAAATAATACGTTTACTGATAATGAGGCTCAGAAAAGTCATTATTCTCAAACTAGAATGATCTTTTGCAGCTTGTTTGTAACATTGGCTATCACACTTGTGTGTCAGTGTATGTGTGGTTGACTATCACACTTGTGTGTCAGTGTATGTGTTGTTGACTATCACACTTGTGTGTCAGTGTATGTGTGGTTGGCTATCACACTTGTGTGTCAGTGTATGTGTGGTTGACTATCACACTTGTGTGTCAGTGTATGTGTGGTTCGCTATCACACTTGTGTGTCAGTGTATGTGTGGTTGACTATCACACTTGTGTGTCAGTGTATGTGTGGTTCGCTATCACACTTGTGTGTCAGTCTATGTGTTGTTGACTATCACACTTGTGTGTCAGTGTTTGTGTGGTTGACTATCACACTTGTGTGTCAGTGTATGTGTTGTTGACTATCACACTTGTGTGTCAGTGTATGTGTGGTTGGCTATCACACTTGTGTGTCAGTGTATGTGTTCTTGACTATCACACTTGTGTGTCAATATATGTGTGGTTGGCTATCACACTTGTGTGTCAATATATGTGTGGTTGGCTATCACACTTGTGTGTCAGTGTATGTGTGGTTGGCTATCACACTTGTGTGTCAGTGTATGTGTTGTTGACTATCACACTTGTGTGTCAATATATGTGTGGTTGGCTATCACACTTGTGTGTTAGTGTATGTGTTGTTGACTATCACACTTGTGTATCAGTGAATATGTTGTTGGCTATCACACTTGTGTGTCAGTGTATGTGTTGTTGACTATCACACTTGTGTGTCAGTGTATGTGTTGTTGACTATCACACTTGTGTGTCAGTGAATATGTTGTTGGCTATCACACTTGTGTGTCAATGTATGTGTTGTTGACTATCACACTTGTGTGTCAATATATGTGTTGTTGACTATCACACTTGTGTGTCAGTGAATGTGTGGTTGGCTTTCACATTTGTGTGTCAATATGTGTTGTTGACTATCACACTTGTGTGCCAGTGTATGTGTTGTTGGCTATCACACTTGTGTGTCAATATATGTGTTGTTGACTATCACACTTGTGTGTCAGTGAATATGTTGTTGGCTATCACATTTCTGTGTCAGTGTATGTGTTGTTGACTATCACACTTGTGTGTCAGTGAATGTGTGGTTGACTATCACACTTGTGTGTCAGTGAATGTGTTGTTGGCTATCACACTTGTGTGTCAGTAGTGTATGTGTGGTTGACTATCACACTTGTGCATCAGTGCATCTGTATACATTGCAGTTGTTAAATATTGTTTCATTTTTGTATTATTTTATTGTGTTTTTGTCCAGCTAGTGAAATTGCTAAATTGTGTATGTTTGTTTGTTTTTAAACCAGTCATCTTCATGTTTTTTAATGACAGCTTATTTAATGTTTACAGGCTTTTTTCACATGAAGTATTTCTTTAAATAAATTAATGCTATAACAGAAGCAGCAGATAGTAAACTGATCTCATTCAGTGCAGCGTCTTTGTGTTATTTGTGTGAACTTTAATTCTGTGTACACATTAAGCCATTAAATTGCATTACTGTGTATTTTGTTAATAGCAACAAATGTGTTTGTTGTTTCATGTGCTGTAGAGAAACATGTAAATAATGAGAGAATTAATCTGTTGCTCACTTTTCACCCCGTGCCTGCCTTGTCACAGCGGTTATGAAGATGTTGGTAAAATGGAAGCCTTAATACATGGCCAGATTATTCCAGTTTGCAAAAGATGTTTCCAGAAAACAGAGGTGTTAGTTTCAGTGATGATAGATTGCCAGCTGGGTTTGGCTTTTGTGATTATTTCAAATGTATTGCTGGGCACCGAGTATAGACATACCTGTGATAACAGTGTTTTTCTACAGAATTAATGAGTAATTATGTGTGAGGGTGACCAGTTTGAAGCCATAATGTTGTACATTGTATGTTACTTTTTAAATTTGCCTTCTAAACATTTCATTTTAGTTTGGGAATGTCAGTCTATAAATAATGTAGGACAGGACCATAAAGTTGTTAAAATAAAATATTCAGTGTGGTAATCATAATTGTCTATTCATCTTGTTCTTCTTATAGTCCAAGCCATTGATGGTCATGTCTGCCCACAGTCCTCTGGCTCGTGTGTTGCCAGTCATTTCTGATACTGATGTTCCTCCATGTCTTGACGTCAAACTGTTCCAGCATCTTCTCTCTGGGTCTCCAGCTTTCCCGCTGTGACTACATTCTCCAACTGTCCTCTCTCATAACATGCCCACAGAATGAGGACTGTCTTATAGTTTAGTTTAGTTTAGTCGATGGATCAACATCATGGCACATGGGTACAACCCATAAGTGCTCCGTTCTCCTCCTAACTCAAACCTGAGTCTGGAGAAACTCAGCTCAGTGCACGAACTCTGTAGCACCGGCGAGGATCCTGAAATACTTTGGGTAGATTTTTAACTCGAAATTTTGCCCGGGCAGCGCCGTTAGGCTACTCTTTTTCGATTTCCAACTGCCAAGGGATTTTTTACATGCGCAACAATACACATGGGCGTCCAATCTCACTACCCAGAGACCAGGGGAAATTTTATTACTAGATGTCCACGAGAAAACATCCCGGTCATCACAGGGGCTTGAACCCGGGACCTCCAGCACGGGACCTCCAACACTCGAGGCGGACACCGTACCTCGAGACCATGCAGCCCCCCGGGACTGTCTTCTTGTGATGAGTGTAACTTGTGTTGAGATATCTTCATTGCTCTTACTGTCCACCCACAATGTTCTCATCATTCTTCTGTACAACCACACCTCTATAGCTTCCACATAATTCATTACTTGTCTACTTATTGTCCATGATACACTTCCCTACACCAGGATAAAGAACTCATTTCCTTTCCTTGATTGACAAAGATTAATTGTAGAGAGTATTTCTTTCATCTTCGTTAGGCATGATTTATCAAGTAAGTTAAAACATTGTCCATACAGGGTCACAGTTTAAGAGTGTCACTATATTTGACATGACACCACTGACATGTTTACCCCCAGGTGTGTGTAGAGAATTGTTTCACTGAGAAATCAAATTCTGTTGGGAAGTAAACAGACATGTGTGTGACTTTTTGATTTGCTTCTGCTGTTTTTCTGGACATATTGGATAAGGCTCTGGTTTACCAGCACACGAGTCCAAGTTCCATCCCCAGTTGAGGATGTTTGTTTTTTCCCTATTGTTTATTACTACAGGGTTGACCAAGTCTTCTACATCAGAGATTTATGTTGACAGGAAATGCTGTGATTTGTGTACATATGAAGACCTCACACTATACATAGAGAAACTTGATAGAATCCATGACTGTTACTTGCGGTGTTGCATCATCGTATATAAGTGGTATTCGTGGAGGCATACATGTGCTAGATAAAGAGATAGGAACCAAATAGGGATCCTGGTCTATCCCTTACAATATGGCTGCCACTGGCAGTGAGGTACAGTCCCTCTCTGTTTATCCTACACCACAGCAGGGCTTCAGGGGCAAATATCAGAGGCCTTTACTTGTGTATACGTCATGGCTTTTGGTCCATATTTGCTGGTAAGTTTTTAATCATAAGTGTTCACATGTCACCCGGATTACATTGAGCTTGATTTTGTGTAGTATACCTTTGGTAAAATTGACCTATCTGCTTCTGGTCCTCCTCTAAATCTTAAGTCAGAGTTTCTTCAGTTGCTGTCAGATGTGGTTGAATTGGTTTAAATCTCACAAGATGTTCAAACCACATTATTTGTTATCCCATTAATACAATGAAAGCAGGAAATGGTACCTAATGCCAGCATTTCTATCTCTTCTTGTGAAGGCGGCAGTTTTTCTCAAGCATTTTATGTCATGTGTGATGTGCTTCATTCAATGTCTACAGCATCCGAACTGTCTACAGCATCTGAACTGTCTGCAGCATCTAATCTGTCTGCAGCATCTAATCTGTCTGCAGCATCTGAACTGTCTGCAGCATCTAAACTGTCTGCAGCATCTAATCTGTCTGCAGCATCTAATCTGTCTGCAGCATCTGAACTGTCTGCAGCATCTAAACTGTCTGCAGCATCTAATCTGTCTGCAGCATCTAATCTGTCTGCAGCATCTGAACTGTCTGCAGCATCTAAACTGTCTGCAGCATCTGAACTGTCTGCAGCATCTGAACTGTCTGCAGCATCTAAACTGTCTGCAGCATCTAAACTGTCTGCAGCATCTAAACTGTCTGCAGCATCTAAACTGTCTGCAGCATCTGAACTGTCTACAGCATCTGAACTGCCTGCAGCATCTAAACTGCCTGCAGCATCTAAACTGTCTGCAGCATCCATGTTTGGCACTGGTAGCACAGTGTTGGTGAAGTGATGCTATCATCACTTGTTGCTTGGCTACTCAACTGATATATGGGTATGAGAGCAATGGTTACAGTTAGTCACTATGTTCTTGCTCATACTTTTCTGTCAAGACTTCCATCTGAATGGCAGCATTCTCAAAGTGATTCCACATCTTCAGGTGTCCAGTTGACCATTCAGCTGATTTGATGCCCTTGTCCTGGTTCTCCTCCATTGTATTTGTTGTCATACCTTCATATCATAAACAGCACATTGTTATACATTCTATCACACTACAAACCAATTTGAGCAGGGAGTTCGTCTAATTTCAGTCAACTTTGGGCTGGATGTTTCTGTGAATTTGATTTATTTCTTCTGTTAAACTCAGTGGTATACAATTTGAATACTAGTATCTTGTCATCTAGACAGACGATAGTTTGTTACACTGTCAGTTGTCATTTACTGCCTATATAGTACTCTGCGGTATATGGGAAGGGGGGAGGGAGGGTCTTGAGCCTGAGGAATTAAGGCCGCCTGGCTAGGTGCAGTCACTGTGAACTGTGCAGGTTAGGGTTTTCTTTTTGCCCCTGACAGAAACAAATCCACACCTTACCAAGGATTCAACCCAGGGTCTCCCATAGGGAATCCAGTATTCCTGCTACTCAGCCAGTCGCTCCTCCATTTGTTAAACTGTGCTTCAACAAAGGCATAGTAACTACAACCCATGGTGGTAGCGATTATGACTGGACAGAGCAATTCACACTGTAAATGTTCATCCACCATGGGTGCATGGGATCACATAGTCAATTTAACCATCACACACCAACCTGACATCCCACACACCCAGTTCCTGATATATTTGCAATCATTTTCTCCTTTGTCTTTATTTCATTCCTGCTTTTCCCCTCCATGCAACAGGATCAGCAGCGACTTGCTCCCAGGGTGCAGAATCAATGCCTGTGCCTGTATCATCTATGTCCTAGCTTGCACACATTTTGGAGCCATAGCAGAGGCTGAACTGTGCCAAACTGCCTCTACAGTTTGAATCATGTACATATTTCATGAACTGTGCCAAACTGCCTCTACAGTTTGAATCATGTACATATTTCAGTGACTGATTATTCATTGATGATAACATGGTGGTGAAGGGGAGCACTGTTTTTACAATGAAATGCTACTATCACATGAAATATTTATTTGAAACTTGTATTTCTATGTTTCATGCAAAAGACAATAGGTGTCGGAGAGATGAAGTTCTCTGTCATCATGCAAAGTATGTTGTCTTTATTTACTGCGTGACTGTGAATTACGATTATGCATCTATGAGAACCATTGAATAAACTCATAAATTCAACTATTCTGACTTGGGTCTTTGTATTTGGAGATAAAGTAACATAACTTGATAGGAGTCAGTGGCATGGTGGTTAGTTCACTTGCCTGATATAACAATGATAGGAGTCATGGTGGTTAGTTCACTTACTTGATATACCAATGATAGGAGTCATGGTGGTTAGTTCACTTACCTGATATAACAATGATAGGAGTCATAGTAGCATGGTGGTTAGTTCACTTACCTGATATACCAATGATAGGAGTCACAGTGGCATGGTGGTTAGTTCACTTATCTGATATACCAATGATAGGAGTCACAGTGGCATGGTGGTTAGTTCACTTACCTGATATACCAATGATAGGAGTCATAGTGGCATGGTGGTTAGTTCACTTACCTGATATACCAATGATAGGAGTCATGGTGGTTAGTTCACTTACCTGATATAACAATGATAGAAGTCACAGTGGCATGGTGGTTAGTTCACTTACCTGATATACCAATGATAGGAGGCATGGTGGTTAGTTCACTTACCTGATATACCAATGATAGGAGTCATAGTGGCATGGTGGTTAGTTCACTTACCTGATATAACAATGATAGGAGTCATAGTAGCATGGTGGTTAGTTCACTTACCTGATATACCAATGATAGGAGTCATAGTGGCATGGTGGTTAGTTCACTTACCTGATATACCAATGATAGGAGTCATAGTGGCATGGTGGTTAGTTCACTTACCTGATATACCAATGATAGGAGTCATAGTGGCATGGTGGTTAGTTCACTTACCTGACATAACAATGATAGGAGTCATGGTGGTTAGTTCACTTACCTGACATAACAATGATAGGTGTCATAGTGGTTAGTTCACTTACCTGACATAACAATGATAGGAGTCATAGTGGTTAGTTCACTTACCTGACATAACAATGATAGGAGTCATGGTGGTTAGTTCACTTACCTGACATACCAATGATATGAGTCACAGTGGCATGGTGGTTAGTTCACTTACCTGACATAACAATGATATGAGTCACAGTGGCATGGTGGTTAGTTCACTTACCTGATATACCAATGATAGGAGTCAGGGTGGTTAGTTCACTTACCTGACATAACAATGATAGGAGTCATGATGGTTAGTTCACTTACCTGACATAACAATGATAGGAGTCATAGTGACATGGTGGTTAGTTCACTTGTCTGACATAACAATAATAGGAGTCACAGTGGCATGGTGGTTAGTTCACTTACCTGACATAACAATGATAGGAGTCACAGTGCATGGTGGTTAGTTCACTTACCTGATATAACAATGATAGGAGTCATGGTGGTTAGTTCACTTACCTGACATAACAATGATATGAGTCATAGTGACATGGTGGTTAGTTCACTTGCCTGACATAACAATGTTAGGAGTCACAGTGGCATGGTGGTTAGTTCACTTACCTGATATACCAATGATAGGAGTCATAGTGACATGGTGGTTAGTTCACTTGCCTGACATAACAATGATAGGAGTCACAGTGGCATGGTGGTTAGTTCACTTGCCTGACATAACAATGATAGGAGTCACAGTGGTATGGTGGTTAGTTCACTTACCTGATATACCAATGATAGGAGTCATAGTGGCATTGTGGTTAGTTCACTTACCTGATATAACAATGATAGGAGTCATGGTGGTTAGTCCACTTTCCTGACATAACAATAATAGGAGTCATAGTTGCATGGTGGTTAGTTCACTTACCTGATACAACAGTGATAGGAGTCATGGTGGTTAGTTCACTTACCTGATATAACAATGATAGGAGTCACGGTGGCATGGTGGTTAGTTCACTTACCTGATATAACAATGATAGGAGTCATAGTGGCATGGTGGTTAGTTCACTTACCTGATATAACAATGATAGGAGTCACAGTGGCATGGTGGTTAGTTCACTTACCTGATGTAACAATGATAGGAGTCATAGTGGCATGGTGGTTAGTGAGCTTACCTGATATACCAATGATAGGAGTCATGGTGGTTAGTTCACTTACCTGATATAACAATGATAGGAGTTATAGTGGCCTGGTGGTTAGTGAGCTTACCTGATATACCAATGATAGGAGTCATAGTGGCATGGTGGTTAGTTCACTTGCCTGATATAACAATGATAGGAGTCACAGTGGCATGGTGGTTAGTTCACTTACCTGATATACCAATGATAGGAGTCAAGTGGCATGGTGGTTAGTTCACTTACCTGATATACCAATGATAGGAGTCACAGTGGCATGGTGGTTAGTTCACTTACCTGATATACCAATGATAGGAGTCACAGTGGCATGGTGGTTAGTTCACTTACCTGATATAACTGATAGGAGTCAAGTGGCATGGAGGTTAGTACACTTACCTGATATACCAATGATAGGAGTCACAGTGGCATGGTGGTTAGTTCACTTGCCTGATATAACAATGATAGGAGTCATGGTGGTTAGTTCACTTACTTGATATACCAATGATAGGAGTCATGGTGGTTAGTTCACTTACCTGATATAACAATGATAGGAGTCATAGTAGCATGGTGGTTAGTTCACTTACCTGATATACCAATGATAGGAGTCACAGTGGCATGGTGGTTAGTTCACTTATCTGATATACCAATGATAGGAGTCACAGTGGCATGGTGGTTAGTTCACTTACCTGATATACCAATGATAGGAGTCATGGTGGTTAGTTCACTTACCTGATATACCAATGATAGGAGTCATGGTGGTTAGTTCACTTACCTGATATAACAATGATAGAAGTCACAGTGGCATGGTGGTTAGTTCACTTACCTGATATACCAATGATAGGAGGCATGGTGGTTAGTTCACTTACCTGATATACCAATGATAGGAGTCATAGTGGCATGGTGGTTAGTTCACTTACCTGATATACCAATGATAGGAGTCATAGTGGCATGGTGGTTAGTTCACTTACCTGATATAACAATGATAGGAGTCATAGTGGCATGGTGGTTAGTTCACTTACCTGATATACCAATGATAGGAGTCACAGTGGCATGGTGGTTAGTTCACTTACCTGATATACCAATGATAGGAGTCATAGTGGCATGGTGGTTAGTTCACTTACCTGATATACCAATGATAGGAGTCACAGTGGCATTGTGGTTAGTTCACTTACCTGATATACCAATGATAGGAGTCATGGTGGTTAGTTCACTTA
Source organism: Cepaea nemoralis (assembly GCA_014155875.1). NCBI lineage: Eukaryota > Metazoa > Mollusca > Gastropoda > Stylommatophora > Helicidae > Cepaea > Cepaea nemoralis. The sequence continues at coordinate 132,378 of JACEFZ010006563.1, read as the reverse complement.
CCTGATATAACAATGATAGGAGTCATAGTAGCATGTGGTTAGTTCACTTACCTGATATACCAATGATAGGAAGTCATAGTGGCATGGTGGTTAGTTCACTTACCTGATATACAATGATAGGAGTCATAGTGGCATGGTGGTTAGTTCACTTACCTGATATACCAATGATAGGAGTCATAGTGGCATGGTGGTTAGTTCACTTACCTGACATAACAATGATAGGAGTCATGGTGGTTAGTTCACTTACCTGACATAACAATGATAGGTGTCATAGTGGTTAGTTTCACTTACCTGACATAACAATGATAGGAGTCATGGTGGTTAGTTCACTTACCTGACATAACAATGATAGGAGTCATGGTGGTTAGTTCACTTACCTGACATACCAATGATATGAGTCACAGTGGCATGGTAGTTAGTTCACTTACCTGACATAACAATGATATGAGTCACAGTGGCATGGTGGTTAGTTCACTTACCTGATATACCAATGATAGGAGTCAGGGTGGTTAGTTCACTTACCTGACATAACAATGATAGGAGTCATGATGGTTAGTTCACTTACCTGACATAACAATGATAGGAGTCATAGTGACATGGTGGTTAGTTCACTTGTCTGACATAACAATAATAGGAGTCACAGTGGCATGGTGGTTAGTTCACTTACCTGACATAACAATGATAGGAGTCACAGTGGCATGGTGGTTAGTTCACTTACCTGATATAACAATGATAGGAGTCATGGTGGTTTAGTTCACTTACCTGACATAACAATGATATGAGTCATAGTGACATGGTGGTTAGTTCACTTGCCTGACATAACAATGTTAGGAGTCACAGTGCATGGTGGTTAGTCACTTACCTGATATACCAAGATAGGAGTCATAGTGACATGGTGGTTAGTTCACTTGCCCTGACATAACAATGATAGGAGTCACAGTGGCATGGTGGTTAGTTCACTTGCCTGACATAACAATGATAGGAGTCACAGTGGTATGGTGGTTAGTTCACTTACCTGATATACCAATGATAGGAGTCATAGTGGCATTGTGGTTAGTTCACTTACCTGATATAACAATGATAGGAGTCATGGTGGTTAGTCCACTTTCCTGACATAACAATAATAGGAGTCATAGTTGCATGGTGGTTAGTTCACTTACCTGATACAACAGTGATAGGAGTCATGGTGGTTAGTTCACTTACCTGATATAACAATGATAGGAGTCACAGTGGCATGGTGGTTAGTTCACTTACCTGATATAACAATGATAGGAGTCATAGTGGCATGGTGGTTAGTTCACTTACCTGATATAACAATGATAGGAGTCACAGTGGCATGGTGGTTAGTTCACTTACCTGATGTAACAATGATAGGAGTCATAGTGGCATGGTGGTTAGTGAGCTTACCTGATATACCAATGATAGGAGTCATGGTGGTTAGTTCACTTACCTGATATAACAATGATAGGAGTTATAGTGGCCTGGTGGTTAGTGAGCTTACCTGATATACCAATGATAGGAGTCATAGTGGCATGGTGGTTAGTTCACTTGCCTGATATAACAATGATAGGAGTCACAGTGGCATGGTGGTTAGTTCACTTACCTGATATACCAATGATAGGAGTCAAGTGGCATGGTGGTTAGTTCACTTACCTGATATACCAATGATAGGAGTCACAGTGGCATGGTGGTTAGTTCACTTACCTGATATACCAATGATAGGAGTCACAGTGGCATGGTGGTTAGTTCACTTACCTGATATAACTGATAGGAGTCAAGTGGCATGGAGGTTAGTACACTTACCTGATATACCAATGATAGGAGTCACAGTGGCATGGTGGTTAGTTCACTTGCCTGATATAACAATGATAGGAGTCATGGTGGTTAGTTCACTTACCTGATATACCAATGATAGGAGTCATGGTGGTTAGTTCACTTACCTGATATAACAATGATAGGAGTCATAGTGGCATGGTGGTTAGTTCACTTACCTGATATACCAATGATAGGAGTCACAGTGGCATGGTGGTTAGTTCATTTACCTGATATACCAATGATAGGAGTCATAGTGGCATGGTGGTTAGTTCACTTACCTGATATACCAATGATAGGAGTCACAGTGGCATTGTGGTTAGTTCACTTACCTGATATACCAATGATAGGAGTCATGGTGGTTAGTTCACTTACCTGATATAACAATGATAGGAGTCATAGTAGCATGGTGGTTAGTTCACTTACCTGATATACCAATGATAGGAGTCATAGTGGCATGGTGGTTAGTTCACTTACCTGATATACCAATGATAGGAGTCATAGTGGCATGGTGGTTAGTTCACTTACCTGATATACCAATGATAGGAGTCATAGTGGCATGGTGGTTAGTTCACTTACCTGACATAACAATGATAGGAGTCATGGTGGTTAGTTCACTTACCTGACATAACAATGATAGGTGTCATAGTGGCATGGTGGTTAGTTCACTTACCTGACATAACAATGATAGGAGTCATAGTGGTTAGTTCACTTACCTGACATAACAATGATAGGAGTCATGGTGGTTAGTTCACTTACCTGACATACCAATGATATGAGTCACAGTGGCATGGTGGTTAGTTCACTTACCTGACATAACAATGATATGAGTCACAGTGGCATGGTGGTTAGTTCACTTACCTGATATACCAATGATAGGAGTCAGGGTGGTTAGTTCACTTACCTGACATAACAATGATAGGAGTCATGATGGTTAGTTCACTTACCTGACATAACAATGATAGGAGTCATAGTGACATGGTGGTTAGTTCACTTGTCTGACATAACAATAATAGGAGTCACAGTGGCATGGTGGTTAGTTCACTTACCTGACATAACAATGATAGGAGTCACAGTGGCATGGTGGTTAGTTCACTTACCTGATATAACAATGATAGGAGTCATGGTGGTTAGTTCACTTACCTTACATAACAATGATATGAGTCATAGTGACATGGTGGTTAGTTCACTTGCCTGACATAACAATGTTAGGAGTCACAGTGGCATGGTGGTTAGTTCACTTACCTGATATACCAATGATAGGAGTCATAGTGACATGGTGGTTAGTTCACTTGCCTGACATAACAATGATAGGAGTCACAGTGGCATGTTGGTTAGTTCACTTGCCTGACATAACAATGATAGGAGTCACAGTGGTATGGTGGTTAGTTCACTTACCTGATATACCAATGATAGGAGTCATAGTGGCATTGTGGTTAGTTCACTTACCTGATATAACAATGATAGGAGTCATGGTGGTTAGTCCACTTTCCTGACATAACAATAATAGGAGTCATAGTGGCATGGTGGTTAGTTCACTTACCTGATACAACAGTGATAGGAGTCATGGTGGTTAGTTCACTTACCTGATATAACAATGATAGGAGTCACAGTGGCATGGTGGTTAGTTCACTTACCTGACATAACAATGATAGGAGTCATAGTGGCATGGTGGTTAGTTCACTTACCTGATATAACAATGATAGGAGTCACAGTGGCATGGTGGTTAGTTCACTTACCTGATGTAACAATGATAGGAGTCATAGTGGCATGGTGGTTAGTGAGCTTACCTGATATACCAATGATAGGAGTCATGGTGGTTAGTTCACTTACCTGATATAACAATGATAGGAGTTATAGTGGCCTTGGTGATTAGTGAGCTTACCTGATATACCAATGATAGGAGTCATAGTGGCATGGTGGTTAGTTCACTTGCCTGATATAACAATGATAGGAGTCACAGTGGCATGGTGGTTAGTTCACTTACCTGATATACCAATGATAGGAGTCAAGTTTCATGGTGGTTAGTTCACTTACCTGACATAACAATGATAGGAGTCATAGTGGCATGGTGTTTAGTTCACTTACCTGACATAACAATGATAGGAGTCACAGTGGCATGGTGTTTAGTTCACTTACCTGACATGACATAATGATAGGAGTCACAGTGGCATGGTGTTTAGTTCACTTACCTGGTATAACAATGATAGGAGTCAGTGACATGGTGGTTAGTTCACTTACCTGATATACCAATGATAGGAGTCACAGTGGCATGGTGGTTAGTTCACTTACCTGACGTAATGATAGGAGTCGCAGTGGCATGATGGTTAGTTCACTTACCTGATATACCAATGATAGGAGTCAAGTGGCATGGTGGTTAGTTCACTTACCTGATGTAATGATAGGAGTCACAGTGGCATGGTGGTTAGTTCACTTACCTGATATACCAATGATAGGAGTCACAGTGGCATGGTGGTTAGTTCACTTACCTGATATACCAATGATAGGAGTCACAGTGGCATGGTGGTTAGTTCACTTACCTGATATAACAATGATAGGAGTCAAGTGGCATGGAGGTTAGTACACTTACCTGATATACCAATGATAGGAGTCATGGTGGTTAGTTCACTTACCTGACATAATAATGATAGGAGTCATGGTGGTTAGTTCACTTACCTGACATAACAATGATAGGAGTCATGGTGGTTAGTTCACTTACCTGACATACCAATGATAGGAGTCATAGTGGCATGGTGGTTAGTTCACTTACCTGACATAACAATGATATGAGTCATAGTGACATGGTGGTTAGTTCACTTACCTGACATAACAATGATAGGAGGCATGGTGGTTAGTTCACTTACCTGATATACCAATGATAGGAGTCATGGTGGTTAGTTCACTTACCTGACATAACAATGATAGGAGTCATGGTGGTTAGTTCCTTACCTGACATAACAATGATAGGAGTCATAGTGGCAAGGTGGTTAGTTCACTTACCTGACATAACAATGATAGGTGTCACAGTGGCATGGTGGTTAGTTCACTTACCTGACATAACAATGATATGAGTCATAGTGACATGGTGGTTAGTTCACTTACCTGATATAACAATGATGGGAGTCATGGTGGTTAGTTCACTTACCTGACATAACAATGATAGGAGTCATGGTGGTTAGTTCCTTACCTGACATAACAATGATAGGAGTCATAGTGGCAAGGTTGTTAGTTCACTTGTCTGACATAACAATAATAGGAGTCACAGTGGCATGGTGGTTAGTTCACTTACCTGACATAACAATGATAGGAGTCACAGTGGCATGGTGGTTAGTTCACTTACCTGATATAACAATGATAGGAGTCATGGTGGTTAGTTCACTTACCTGACATAACAATGATATGTGTCATAGTGACATGGTGGTTAGTTCACTTGCCTGACATAACAATGTTAGGAGTCACATTGGCATGGTGGTTAGTTCACTTACCTGATATACCAATGATAGGAGTCATAGTGACATGGTGGTTAGTCCACTTTCCTGACATAACAATAATAGGAGTCATAGTGGCATGGTGGTTAGTTCACTTACCTGATACAACAGTGATAGGAGTCATGGTGGTTAGTTCACTTACCTGATATAACAATGATAGGAGTCACAGTGGCATGGTGGTTAGTTCACTTACCTGATATAACAATGATAGGAGTCATAGTGACATGGTGGTTAGTTCACTTACCTGATATAACAATGATAGGAGTCACAGTGGCATGGTGGTTAGTTCACTTACCTGATGTAACAATGATAGGAGTCATAGTGGCATGGTGGTTAGTGAGCTTACCTGATATACCAATGATAGGAGTCATGGTGGTTAGTTCACTTACCTGATATAACAATGATAGGAGTTATAGTGGCCTGGTGGTTAGTGAGCTTACCTGATATACCAATGATAGGAGTCATAGTGGCATGGTGGTTAGTTCACTTGCCTGATATAACAATGATAGGAGTCACAGTGGCATGGTGGTTAGTTCACTTACCTGATATACCAATGATAGGAGTCAAGTGGCATGGTGGTTAGTTCACTTACCTGACATAACAATGATAGGAGTCATAGTGGCATGGTGTTTAGTTCACTTACCTGACATAACAATGATAGGAGTCACAGTGGCATGGTGTTTAGTTCACTTACCTGACATGACATAATGATAGGAGTCACAGTGGCATGGTGTTTAGTTCACTTACCTGGTATAACAATGATAGGAGTCAGTGACATGGTGGTTAGTTCACTTACCTGATATACCAATGATAGGAGTCACAGTGGCATGGTGGTTAGTTCACTTACCTGACGTAATGATAGGAGTCGCAGTGGCATGATGGTTAGTTCACTTACCTAATATACCAATGATAGGAGTCAAGTGGCATGGTGGTTAGTTCACTTACCTGACGTAATGATAGGAGTCACAGTGGCATGGTGGTTAGTTCACTTACCTGATATACCAATGATAGGAGTCACAGTGGCATGGTGGTTAGTTCACTTACCTGATATACCAATGATAGGAGTCACAGTGGCATGGTGGTTAGTTCACTTACCTGATATACCAATGATAGGAGTCACAGTGGCATGGTGGTTAGTTCACTTACCTGATATAACAATGATAGGAGTCAAGTGGCATGGAGGTTAGTACACTTACCTGATATACCAATGATAGGAGTCACAGTGGCATGGTGGTTAGTTCACTTGCCTGATATAACAATGATAGGAGTCATGGTGGTTAGTTCACTTACCTGACATAACAATGATAGGAGTCATGGTGGTTAGTTCACTTACCTGACATACCAATGATAGGAGTCATAGTGGCATGGTGGTTAGTTCACTTACCTGACATAACAATGATATGAGTCATAGTGACATGGTGGTTAGTTCACTTACCTGACATAACAATGATAGGAGGCATGGTGGTTAGTTCACTTACCTGATATACCAATGATAGGAGTCATGGTGGTTAGTTCACTTACCTGACATAACAATGATAGGAGTCATGGTGGTTAGTTCCTTACCTGACATAACAATGATAGGAGTCATAGTGGCAAGGTGGTTAGTTCACTTACCTGACATAACAATGATAGGTGTCACAGTGGCATGGTGGTTAGTTCACTTACCTGACATAACAATGATATGAGTCATAGTGACATGGTGGTTAGTTCACTTACCTGATATAACAATGATAGGAGTCATGGTGGTTAGTTCACTTACCTGACATAACAATGATAGGAGTCATGGTGGTTAGTTCCTTACCTGACATAACAATGATAGGAGTCATAGTGGCAAGGTGGTTAGTTCACTTACCTGATATACCAATGATAGGAGTCATGGTGGTTAGTTCACTTACCTGACATAGCAATGATAGGTGTCACAGTGGCATGGTGGTTAGTTCACTTACCTGACATAACAATGATAGGTTTCACAGTGGCATGGTGGTTAGTTCACTTACCTGATATAACAATGATAGGTGTCACAGTGGCATGGTGGTTAGGTCACTTACCTGATATAACAATGATAGGAGTCATAGTGACATGGTGGTTAGTTCACTTACCTGATATACCAATGATAGGAGTCACAGTGGCATTGTGGTTAGTTCACTTACCTGATATAACAATGATAGGAGTCATGGTGGTTAGTTCACTTACCTGATATAACAATGATAGGAGTCACAGTGGCATGGTGGTTCGTGAGCTTGTCTGCCATAACAATGGTCTTGAGTTCAACCCCCAGCAGAGGCAAGATTGTTTTTGTTAACCAGCATGTCTCTGGGGTCAACCAGCATGGCCCTATGGGGTCCACCAGTATGTCACTGGGGTAAACCAGCAAGGCTCTGGGGTCCACTAGCATGGCTCTGGGATCCACCAGAGATTGGTATCAGACACTTTTCTGGGAAGGAATTGTGATGAGGAATGGAACTGGCCACCAATCTCAAATGACATGACCTAGGGTATGTGAAGGCCCACCCCAACACCAGTATATGCTTTGTGTCTGCCTTGACCTGTTGTCTATTTATTGTAACAGCTGAAATGGGTCTCACGTCTGCTATGTCTCTGCCTTGACCTGTTGTCATTTCATTATAACAGCTGAGATGTGTCTAACGTCTGCTGTGTCTCTGCCTTGACCTGTGTCTTCATCATAACGGCTGATATGTGTATAATGTCTGCTGTGTGTCTCAGCTGAGTCCTAGCTATGGTATGTGACTACAGTATGTCATGTATACCAACTTGTGTCACAACCTGCTGAATGTTCAAGATGTGCTGATTGTCCTAGATATGTTTATCAACTCTGCTGGATGTCCGATTTATTGTCCTAGCTATGTTTAGCAGCTTTGCTGGTTGTCCAGGTTATTGTCCTAGCTATGTTCATCGGCTCTGCTAGATGTCCCAATTATTGTCCTAGGTATGTTCATCAGCTCTGCTGGATGTCCCATTTATTGTCCTAGCTATGTCCCAAATTGGTGTATGATTCCGCTTCTTTGACGTGAGGTTTCACCAAGGAAGATTTGGTTGTAATTTGCTTGGTGTAATCTCATCTTTGTCTAATCTTTATGAATTTTTAGATCTAATTGTTGTGAGCAGGTCTTCGTGGCGAAGGCCTTACGGACGTGATTCGTAAGCCGCTTACCCACGTTCGAAACACAGCTGTGACCGATTTGGCAGCACACCGCGTTGTGCAGGGTTTTAACATGTTAGTATGGGAGCCGGTTCGTTCAGAAAGCAATGGCAAACTACTGAACATAAACTTGCCAAGACATCAACAACAGCAGTAAAATGCTGGTGTTGACAGCAATGTACTGTAAATAGGATATGCAAAAAGTGTGAGTAGTTTATCCTGCATCTGATTACATGCATGTGACAGGAGTAAAATATCGTTGGCAATGAACAAATGATCAAGTTGCATTGTTAGAGTCCATTGAATTCCATTTTTGGCACTAGTTATTGTTGTCTTCATAACCCCGTCTAATAATTCTTCCTTTGCCTCCTAGAACAACATTAGGACCACCTCTTCACTTCTAAGTGTGGGAGTTTGTTCTTATTAGTTTTAGTGATCATGTGAGGCATCATGTATGTGTCTAGATGGGAAGATGTGTGTATGGGTGTGTGTGTGAGGGATATGTGTGTGTGTGGGGGTGTGGGGAATGTATGTGTGGAGGGGTTGTGTGTGGGGGATGTGTATGGGTTAATGGGTGATGTGTGAAGGGATGTATAGTTGGTGGTGGATGTATGTGTGTGTGTGTGTGTGGGGGGGATATTTGAGAGGATATTTGGAAGTATGTGGGTGTTGGTGGGTTGGGAGGGGGTGTAGGTAGGGAATGTGTGTTTGTATGGGTGAATGGATGTGTAGGAGATTGTGTGGGTTGGGGGATGGGTGTGTAATAGGTGTGGGGGATGAGTGTGGGGGGTGTCTGTGAATGGGATATGTCTGTGTGGGTGGGAGTGTGTGAGTGTGGATGGGGTCAATGTGAGTGGGTGGAGGATGTATGTGTGGGTGGTAAGGATGTTTGTAGGTGGATGATGTGTGAGTGGGTGGGGAGATGTGTGGGCGGGGATGTGTATGGGGAATGTATGTGGGGGATGTGTGTGTGTGTGCGGGGAATGTGTTTATAAGTGGAGTTTTGTGTGGGAGGGGAGATGTGTGAGAGGTGGGGGAGGTGTGGGATGTGCAGGTGATTGAAGGATGTATGCGAGGATGGGGGATGTGTGTTTGGCTGGGTGGTTGGGGTGTGTGTGGGTGGGAGGGTAGATGAGAGATGCATGTGTTGATGGGCACGTGGGTGATGTGTGGGTGTGAGTGGTTGATGGATGAGTACGTGAGTGGGTTGATGTGTGTGGGAGATGAGTGTATGGGTGGGGGAGGTGTGTAGTTGTGAGAAGATGTGTGTGAGCGGCGGATGTGTGTGGATGGGTATATGTGGGTGGTGGGGTGTGTGTTTGTGGGAGGTGTGTGTTTTTGAGTGTTTATGGGTGGGGGATATGTGTGGGCAGGTGGGGAGATGTGTTTATGGGTGGGGATGTGTAGTTGAGAGGTGGCGAATATTGGGTGGGTGAGTGGGTGTAGGTTGGCTGATGTGTGTGTGGGTGGGTGGGGAAAATTGTGAGAGTGCGGGATATGTGGGTTGGCGGGGGTATGTGTGTGTGGCTTCTTCTTCTTCTTCTTCTTCTTCTTCTTCTTCTTCTTCTTCTTCTTCTTCTTCTTCTTCTTCTTCTTCTCCTCCTTCTTCTTATTCTTGGTGTGTGAGGATGTGTGTGTGGGTGGGGAAATGTGTGTGGGTGGGGGATCAGTGGGTGGGTGGCGGCATGTATGTTTGCCTGGTTCTGTGTGAGCGTGTGAAGGTATGTGTGGGTGGGTGGGGGATGTTTTGGTGGCTGCGGGATATGAGAGTGGATGGGGGATGTGTCTCACAACATTGCAATATGCACTGTTTATGTTTACAACTTTCATTTGACAATGTTTTTTTTTTTGTTTTCTCATGTGAATGTATCATGCGTAATATGCATTGTTTATGCTTACAAAATCCATTTGACAATGTTTTTTTCCCCTATGTTAATGTAACATGCACATTTGATGAATGAACGATGAGTGATTGAAAGGGCCGAATGTAAGACGGGCCTGCGTGCCCAATTTGTTACCCTTTTAAAATACAGTTTGTTCGTTCGTTCAGTATAGCCGGAGTACAGCACTGTTTCCCCTGGACTTAGATGCTGTGTGCCTGTTCCGCCCCACCTTGTCTCACACAATCCCAAAATGCTAATCTTATACTGTATGTCATTACTTCTATCACCTGTGTTATCTTTCCTAATGCATAAATAGTTTTGATTAATTTATTGATTTAGGAATCGACATCACAGCATTCGGGGCATTCCCATAAGTGCTCCGTCCCCATCCTCAGCAGCCAGCGAAGAGTTCCAACACTAATAGTACCAGTAGCAATCAGATTATAAGTCCGTCTCGCCTTTCCTCTGAGCGTTGAGCGTCGGCCAGATCCCTTCGTCACTCCTCGTTGTCTCATTCTTGCCAGACCATGGTAATCCATTTGCTCCTCCGAGGTGTGCACGTGCTCCCACAAGGCCGCAACCACGTCTGCCTTGTCATGTATCAATACTCCACCAAGTTCTGCAGAGCCAGCCAATCTGTCCGCCTGTTCATTTCCCAGCACGCCAGCATGCCCCGGAGAATAGATCCAGGCGATGCTTGCCACCCGTGACCTCCGAAGCGAAGCAAGCCACTCCGCACGAAGTCTGCCCGTCCTCACCCTCGTCAGCATGCTTTCTGAGTCAGTTACAATCACGCATGTAAATAGTTTTAACATTCCAATCCTGGAGATATTTCTAGGTGGGGGGAAAAAACGTAATCAGCACCCCAGACTTTCTCTGCGAGTCATATCTTTTTTAGAAGAGCTTCCTTTCCTTTTGGTCAGCTGAGTCATTCCTGTTTCTTGACGTGACTTGTTCATGGTTGGTTGCATGTTTCTATGTGATGGGGTAGCCAGCCCTCAGCACACCTTCCTTGGTCACCTCTTACGACATGCCTGACAGGGTGCAGTATTTCTATTCTTTGCTTCCCTCGCGGGCCCGGAAACACACCGGTGTTTTCATTGTTTGTTCTGGGTTTGGGTCCAAGGTAATAGAAATGAAGTAACTAGCCTACGAAACAAATTTTTTAAAATCAGTATTGAAAATGTCCAACATCTGTGCGCCTGCTTTTACGCAATGCTCGTACGGGGTTGATAAATTTCTTCCTCTTTCTCTTTCGTTGGCTTGAAATGTGTCTATGTCTGCAGTGTTGTCTCTTGTATGAATTTCACTGTCTTGTTAAGTCCACACAGTGGTATATACAGTTTTTGTTGTTTGGTGTCAATGTCTGCAATGTTGTCTCTCGTATGAATTTCACTGTCTTGTTTAGTTCACACAGTGGTAGGCCTATATACAGTTTTTGTTGTTTGTTGTCAATGTCTGCAATGTTGTCTCTTGTATGAATTTCACTGTCTTGTTTAGTTCACACAGTGGTCTATAGAGTTTTTGTTGTTTGTTGCGTTCGATTGCTTTGAAGTCAAGCGTAGTTCATACACTTGCTACAGTACTACTTTTAGTGCACTGGACTGATGTTTGCCTGTGGATTAGCTTTCCTTATTGCCAGTGTGCCTCGTTATCCGCGAATCCACTCTGACTTCTGAGGTACTTGTAATTTATATCCCTAAGTCAAGAACGAGAAGTCAACATTTTAGTCTGACTTGTGTAGGAGTCATTAGTCGTTAGTCGAGGTTCCAACTTCACGGCAACGGGCCGTCTCCATTATGCTCCGTTACTGTGCCAGTGAATATCTACTAAAATGCTCCTCACTGCCCCATGTGAATATTGGAACAAACATGAGTCTCGACAAACCAACAGCCTGCACAGGTACACTGTGCATAATGCCGCCGCCAGAATACCAACATAAAAGTCCTCCACGAAAAATACAGTTCATCGTGGATGGAAGCGGCAGTCACTAGAAAACCAGCAGCCACACATTACTACATAAGGCAAACCAGTCAGTTCTGCGACAAAGCCGTCCGCCATTATTCCGAACATGCAGTTCACGCTATAAACAACAGCTGACAGATGTAAAAGCGTTTTACACGACATTCACAGCTCATAGTTTAGCGTTACACACTCAACTCAGTAGCAAAGCGACGGAACCATGTACTTCCAGTCCAACATGAGGAAAATGCGAATGCATATGGTAGCCACGAGCATAAACACTACAGAGGCCTTAACCGTTTAAATGCCTATCATCCATGTTGGGGACCGGAAGGTTTTCTTTTTGTAGGAGTTGAACCCACTACATCGGCATCAGCACACTGGAAGTTTAAAAGAGAGTGCTCTTATCCATTCGGTCATGCTGATAGCGTTGATCTTCCACCGTCGTTTCTGTTGGCTAGAAGGTTTGTCTAAACAGATACATATGATATGTGAAGAGTTTGTGCGACATCTTCAATGTTAGTTAGTTAGTTAGTTAGTTAGTTAGTTAGTTAGTTAGTAAGTAATCCTGTGACAACCACCGAGGAATCTCCTTGCTTTCAATTGCAGGGAAGATACTCGCCAGAATTCTACTCAATCGCCTCACAGCCCATCTCGATCAAGGTCTTCTTCCTGAGAGTCAATGATTTATTGTAAACTCCTGTGATACGCAACCCAAGAGTTGCTGGCTGCGAAAACCTTTCTTCGCCAGCTTACTGTAACATAATATATATAAATGATGTTAGATTGTATCTGAACGGAGTTTGTTGCCTGTATGAGCCCGAGTTTCATTCCCCTAGGTATCTAGGACGGTGACAATGAGACAGAACTGGAATAAGCCTGCAAACAAAGCTAAAAGTCTACAAAGCAGTTGTATTATCCACACTGCTATATGCTTGTGAAACCTGGACTGTTTATCAGCGACACGCTAGGAAATTAAACCACTTCCACACAGTCTGCCTAAGGAAGCTCCACTGGCACCTTTCCGTCTTGACAGACTATAGTTTGGTACATTGTGCTTCAAAAAGGCTTAATAACTGTCATATGGCAATAACTACGATCCATGGCGGTGGCGAGTGTGGCTGGTAAGGCCAATTATTGCTGCAAATGTTTGCCCACAGTAGGTGCATGTGAAAACATGGTCATTTCCACCATTTTGCACCATCTTACGTCTCTCACGCTCTGTGTGTGCTTTATCTGCAATCATTTTCTCCTTTGTCTTTATTCCATTTCTGATAGTTGCCCTCCATGCAACACGTTCAGCGGCGACTTGCTCCCATTGTGCATTATCAATGCCTGTATCAATCATGTCCCGCTTACACACATCTTTGTATCGTAGTAGAGGCCGACCCTGAGATCTCCTACCCGTCTGTAATTCACCAAAAAAGATGTCCTTTGGTATTCTACCATCATCCATCCTCCTAACGTGTCCTATCCATCTAAGTCTACGAAGACTGAGCATGGAATACACCGTCACACAACCTGATCTTTCCAATACTTCAGTATTTGTGATTTTGTCTTGCCACTTAATACCAAGTATTCTTCGCAGACACCGCATATGAAAGCTGTTTAAACGTTTCTCTTGGCGTGAGTAAGTTGTCCAGGTTTCACTGCCATAAAGAAGAGTACTAAGGACACAGGCTTGGTAGACGAGTACTTTTGTTTTGGCAGTAAGCTTCCTGTTCTCCCAGACTCTTTTTGCTAACATGTTCATTGTTGTTGCTGCCTTGCCAATCCTGATGTTGATTTCCTGATCGAGGGATAATTTGCTATTTACCTCTGATCCTAGATATGTAAAATGGTCTACTATCTCCAGTTCGGCGTCGTCAATAAAGATTGATGGTACACCATGTGCACCTTGTGACATAATCTGTGTCTTCTTTTTGTTAATTGTTAAACCAAATTCAGAACAAGCATTGAAGAATGCAGATAGTAGATGTTGTAATTCTTCCTCAGAGTGGGTCGTAATCGCAGCATCATCCGCAAAAAGCAACTCTCTGATTAGTACCCTGCTAATTTTGGTCTTGGCCTTCAATCTCTGAGCATTATAGAGGCCACCATCTGAGCGTGAGTGAATGTATATACCGTCATCCTGATCACGAAAGGCATATTTCAGTAGAAGTGAAAAGTATATCCCAAAGAGGGTGGGGGTAGTACACAACCTTGCTTAACTCCACTCTTGATTTCAAACTCTTCTGAAGTTGAGCCATCAAACTTGATTATACCCTTCATGCCTGTGTGGAACGATTCCACAATGGACAGAAGAGTTGGTGAACAGCCAATCTTCTTTAGTGCTTTGAACAGACCCTCACGACTGACCAAATGGAATGCCTTTGTGAGGTCGATGAAGGCAATAAACAGTGGCTGATTTTGTTCCCGGCATTTTTCTTGCATCTGTCGCAATGAAATATCATATCAATGGTAGACCGGTTCTGACGGAAGCCGCACTGTGATTCGGGGTAGACTTGATCTCCCAGGACTTGAAGTCTGCGCAGGACAATTCTGGCAAATACTTTCCCAACAATACACAGAAGTGAGATACCCCTATAGTTGTTGCAGTCGCTCCGATCTCCCTTGTTCTTGTACAGCGTTATGATATTTGAATCTTTGAAATCCTGTGGGACTTGTCCTTCTCGCCAGCATAGCTCTATTAGCTGGTGGATCTGTAGAGCGAGGGTGTCTTGCCCACTCCTGATCACCTCTATTGGAATCCCATCCTTACCTGGAGCCTTGCCAGATGCAAACTCATTTATAGCACACTTAACTTCTGTTATAGTGGGAAGTGTGTCCAGGTGGTCAAGAGTTGGCAGGGCCTCTATGGCGTTGAGGGCATCATCCGCCAGCTTGGTCTCACTTGAGTAAAGCTCTAAATAGTGCTCGACCCATCTATCCATCTGCTGTTTCTTATCAGTGATGATTTCTCCAGTCAAGGTTTTCAGCGGTGCACTTCTTTTGATCATTGGACCACAGGCTTTCTTTATCCCTTCATACATGCTTCTGATGTTTCCCTTATCACTTGCGATTTGAATGGACTACACATAACTTGATCCAATAGTCATTTGCACACTGCCTGGCAGCCTTTTGTACATCCTTCCTCGCTTGCTTCAGCTCACTCAGAGTGTTACGCGTTGGTCTTTCCTTGTTTCTTAAGAGAGCTATCTTCTTTTTATCAATCAAGGGCTGAAGTATCTGGCTGTTTGCCACAAACCAGTCCTGCCTCTTATGATCCACAGTGCCGTAAACCCCTACCGCTGTTTTATAAATAGTTTCCTTAAGTTTACTCCATTTATCATTTACTATACAATTTTCTGATGTATCATTGAAAGCGTCCTCAAGTTGCTGTTGAAATTCAAAGCACTTTCCAGGATCGTGAGTGTTAATAATATTAATCCTGGGGCTAGACTTGTGTTTAGCTGTGTAGATTCTCTTTGGTCTCAGTCTAACCCTTGCAACAACCAAAGAATGATCTGTATCACAGTCAGCATTGTGGTAACTTCGAGTTAATGATGTATGGTTCAGATGTTGTCTCCGTGTGATAATGAAGTCCAGCTGATGCCAATGGCCGGATCTTGGATGTTTCCATGTGACCTTATGCATCTCTTTTGTTTTAAAAAAAGGAGTTTGTAATGCATAGGTCATTTCTAGTGCAATGCTCCAGCAGCCTTTGTCCATTATCATTCATGCGACCGATGTTGTATTTTCCAAAGCACACTGGCCATGAACTCGAGTCCTTGCCCACACGAGCATTGAAATCACCGAGCATATAAATGTAGTCGGATTTTGGAACTGCCTTGATCGCAGAGTCTAGCTGCTCATAGAATGTATCCTTCACATCATCAGAGGAAGTGAGTGTCGTTGCATATGCAGTGAGAATGGTGGCAAATCCACAAGAGGTTGCCAAGCGCAGTGATAATAATCTTTCATTACCTCCAGCTGGGATATCAATCATTCCCAGTAGCGAATTCTTCACTGCAAAGCCCACACCGTGTTGCCTTTTTTCTGCCTGCCCTCTTCCCTTCCAAAAAAAGGTTTAATTGTTTTCCCTGAGTGACCCTTCCTCGGCGAGGCGAGTCTCCTGCAGGCCAGCAATATATTGCCTCTCCATAGCACAAAGCCTGGGCTAAAATAAAGAAACCATGTGTTGCCCATGCAGCATGATCCCTCTCTCGGCCTCCCTAGTTCACTCCAGAGGGAAGTTAACATCTATACATCTGGAACAAGACAAGCTGCAGAAGCTGCCGGATCAGCAAAGCAATGCTCTAACTGTCCGCCTGTCGGAGCTTCGATCCTAGATCAGCTGCCAACCAAGGCTTAGGGCCTGGTCTGCCCTGCCATGACTTATTTTGTCTTTGGGTTGCATTTCCTCGCACCAGGATAAGGCTAGTACCCTCCCAATTGCGCTCTTTTCTCCCGAAGCCGTTGGTACAATGTGGGGTATCGGGTTTGGTAGGCACCGCCCAACATTCGGCGCTGACAGAAAGCAGGTAGTACCGTCTACTGTCATACGGTAGCTCAGTCATATCTGACTAAGACCTGACCTTCCTAAGGAAGCTACTGAAGATTAAATGGCAAGACAAGATCCCAGACACTGAAGTCCTAGAAAGAGCGTCCATGCCCAGTATCCACACTATACTGATGAAGAATCAGATTCGCTGCGCTGGTCACTTGACTCGCATGCCAGATCACAGGCTCCCTAAACGAATTTTTTACAGCGAACTGCGTTGTGGTAAACACTCCCAAGGTGACCAGAGGAAACGCTTTAAAGACACTCTGAAAATCTCTCTGAATGCTTTTGGAATTCATCATGACACCTGGGAGACTACAGCCAGAGACCGAAATTCGTGGCGTGCATCATTACACAAGGGTGCAGTCATGTGTGAGGCAACCAGGACTGCAAGAGCTGTAAAGAAAAGGCAGGACAGAAAAACAACTGCAGGAAATCCTCCCCCTGAAACGTCAAGCATTCTTTGTCCACATTGTCAAAGAACATTTCGAGCCAAAATAGGCCTTATCAGCCATCTTAGAACCCACGGCTCCATACTTTCAACCCCACTGGATGAAATGAATGGTCATCATCATTCTTGATGGACAAACAACAAATAGTTAGTTAGTTAGTTAGTTAGTTAGTCAGTCGATAGATCATCCTCATTGCACATCGAACCATTCAGTCCATAAGTGCTCGGATCCCCTCCTCAGTAAATCCCGCAGCGTGTAGTGGTTAACGACACCGGTTCTGTGCTGGTTTATCAATCTTCTTTGGCTTCCTGCGTAGTGTTCTTGTTTGGCCACACCTCTCCTCTTTTAATTTGCTGTTCTCGCAGTATGACCATATTTGTAGATTCATAGTCATCACTTGGTTCTCGCAAAAGTCTTACTTCTCGTAGCGCATTCAGAATGTCAGCCTGGTCCATGGCGCGTCCGCCCCCCCCCCCCCCCCCCCCCCCCCCCCCCCCCCCCCCCCCCCCCCCCCCCCCCCCCACCTAGCCATACCTGCGAGCTGGTCAGCCCGCTCATTTCCTTGTACTCCCGCATGCCCTGGCACGAAGATGAAACTAATCTTTGCCAGCCGAGACCGCTCCAGAGACAGCAACCACTCTCTTCGGATCCACCCCGTCTCTATCCTCTTGAGCATGCTCATTGAGTCGCTAAGGACACATGCCCTAGTGAATGCCTGTGTCTCGAGCCATGTTATTGCTTTACTTACTGCCATGACTTCCATAGTCAGGCTACTTGTGGTCTCAACAAAAGCACCACAGTCCTCCTTCATAATTCTCCCTCCAGCCCGCGCCGTAAAAGCCCATGAGCTTCTCACATGTCGGACGACATCTTTAATGTGTTCCCATGAATATGTCCCAGCTCAGCGACTGTTTCCTTGACGGTAGCAGGACGACTAGAGTCAACACTCTTGCAATGCCTCTGGAATTATCTACACAGGATGGCCTTCCACTCCTTCGTTCGACTTGAATGCTGCTGTGTCCCTATTTGAAAGTGATTTTCCCAATATTTCACAGTGTTATAAGAAGGGCAGAAATTCTTATAAATGGTTACCATCTCACAATGAATGTGTCTAGCAAATATGCCCTAGAGGTCCAGGAATTTGATTATGCAAACTTCAGTTTTGTCCTTAATGCCATTTCATATACACCTGAACCAGTTTCCCGCCGATTTGTCATGCACACGATAACCCGCGCTCTCCAAGTACACATTGGAAAATAATGCCCGCCTTCACGATTTCTTAGTGACTGCAAACCGTTTTGACCGCCCTTCATATGAGTAGATGATGGCTGTCCAACTGACAAGTTCATTCTATATGTTAGTCAGGATACGAACATAGTACACATATTTAACATAAAGATAATCCTGTCCGAATGCTTCTTTCTTTTTCTATGAGAAATAGGAAAAATCCCCTACCGGCTTTCTAGACCAGTCGCAGGTTTAGGACAGAAACATCTGACCAATAGGAGTCCGACCCCCCTGACTAGCCATGGTCCCGTTCGCCTCGCGGTCATGGTTTCCCTGTCTACACCACGGGAAGATGATGTTGGCTGTGGGTCATCGGCATGGTTACTTTCTTTTTTCTTTCTTGTTCGCTCGCACTCAAGCGTAGTCCTTACACACCGTTTAAAGTAGTATGGCACTGAATTTTGCGAGTGGGCTTGTTTTCACTTTTACCGGTGCCCCTCGCCTTCAGGCGAGCCCACTCCGACTTCGGAGGTAGGCATGGTTACTAATCTCACATGTGGTGAAAAATGAAAATAACTAATTTTCGTTTTTCACCACACGTGAGAGAGGCTAACCGATCCTAACCTTACTGGCTACAGGGCCAGGTGTAGTCCACACCTTGTAGACCTCTAATTTTTTTTTTTTTTGGTTGCATATCCAATTTACAGGACACCACTATCAACATCAGCAATTTACTGCTGTTGTTGATGTCTTGGCAAGTTTTACGTTCAGTAGTTTGCCATTGCTTTCTGAACGACCGATTTCCGTACCAACACGTTTAAACCACAGCGTGACACGGTCTGCTGCCAAATCAAATGTTTTTCAAAATCAATTTTCAAATCTGCTATTTACGTGTTCAGTACATTTCGATTTTCCTTGTTCTTTGATCTAGAAACACAGGCTCGTGTATCGGCAATTGTTTTCTACTGTGTCCAGGTCCAGGATATTCTTACCATTCTTTCTTTATCTCTGAACTACATCTTCAGTCTGATATCATTGCTCAGCCCGGGTATTAAAAACAGGGATTTATCTGGTTAATTTTTACACCTTTGTTGTGCAAAATTCAACTTAAAAGCGTAAAACAGGCTCTAATAGTTTAGTCGTCAGATTATTCTCACACAACGTCGAACCATTAAGCTCATGAGTGCTCGGATCCCCTCCTCAGTATCTTATAGTTAGTCGTCAGATTATTCTCACCGCATGTCGGACCATTCAGCCCATGAGTGCTCGGATCCCCTTATCAGTATCTTATAGTTAGTCGTCAGATTATTCTCACCGCACATCGAACCATTCAGCCCATGAGTCCTCGGATCCCCTCTTCAGTATCTTATAGTTAGTCGTCAGATTATTCTCACCGCACATCGAACCATTCAGCCCATGAGTCCTCGGATCCCCTCTTCAGTATCTTATAGTTAGTCGTCAGATTATTCTCACCGCACATCGAACCATTCAGCCCATGAGTGCTCGGATCCCCTCCTTAGTATCCCCCTCAGCATGTAACGCCGATGACACCAGTTCTGTGTTGATGTACTCTTCTACTCTGCCCCCCTCCCCTGCAATGTTCTATTTGGCCCCTGCGTGGCGCTCTTGTCTGCCTTCATCCCCTTTAACTTGATATTCTTGCAGTTTGATCAAGGTTACCAATTCAGTCATCACTTGATTCTTTGAACCGCCCAACCTCCTTGATGCCATTCACAATATCAGGCCGGGCCTTTGCTCGTCAGCTTCCCACAGTGACCTGACTTGTAAGCCTTCTAGTTTATTTATTCCCACCCGCGTGACAAAGCACAAAAATGAAATTGATTTTTGTCAGCCTTGACCTCCTCAGAGATTCTATCCAGTGTCTTCATTCCCAGCCAGTCGCAGTCTTTCTGAACACACTCTCTGAGTCTTCAAGAAAGCATGTCTCGAGGAAAGTCTTATCTCCAGCCAGGCTATTGCTTAAGTTACTGCCATGACTTCCATAGTGGGGCTATTTGTCAAGGCGAAGGCACCGCAGTCTCCCTTCGTAGTTCTCCCTCCGACCTGAACCGTAAAAGTCCCCGAGTTCCTCACGTGTCGAACAACAGACCCATCCATGTAGATGACTACATCGCCTTCATAAGAATTCTCAAATATCAAGGCATCATCTCCTGTCTCAACAATTACCGGCTTTATTGTCCTCACCGCCGGCTTCGTGGCTTAGAGGTTATGACTTTTCTCCGTAATCTCGTATACTCTCGTAGGTTACGTGATGACGGTGAGAATCAGCAGTGGTTCGAATCGCATCGGTAACTTACGGGGTATGTGAGCCGGCCGCTCAAAAACCAATGGCAAACTACTGAGCGTATTCTTGCCAAGAAATCAACATACAGCTGAAAGATGCTGGTGTTGACAGCGATGTCCTGTAAAGGATATGCAAAAAAAAAAAAATTGTCCTCACCCATGTCTAGCCTGGTGCATACTGAAAAAGGACTTGCCACACTCTGTGGGAACTTGTCTTCATATTTCACAAGCTTCTATGTCATCAAGTGAACAATCCTGTTGAATTATGTTCTCATGAACAATGACCCATCCAGAACTTGCCTCTTTATTAACCCCCCCCCCCTAACTCTGCTGTCTCCCAAGTGGTCTCCCAAGTGGTCTAATGGCTAGGATTCCGCGCTTTCACCCACTCTGCTATTGTTTTTGGGTGTTGATCTCACTGTACAGTGAATGATGAGTGCCTTTAACGTTTTGTCATTCTAAGAATATATGTGAGCTTTATGTGCACATATCCACAGACATCTGAAGTCACACTGGAACTGATCTGGTGAAAATGGTGGCTGTTATATAATGTTGTTATATACAGTCCGAGCTCAGTTAACTGCCGACAAATAATTATGACGTGTGTGCAGGGTTGGCCGTATACAGGAAGGTGATGGTAGCAACAGTGGGTATACACCGGCCCCATTTTAATTTGCCATAAACGGTTATTGTTGTAAGCTGGGAGGGGATGGCTGTGTAAACAATCACGCTAATTAAGCGCAGCGGCGCGTCAATACTTTATCGTCAGAGTCTTCAATAACAGTTAAACCCCACCCTGGCCAATTTTGTCCACATTGTTGGATTTTATTTGTCAGAAAAGTGCTTCTTGATTTGTATTTATTCTGATGGGAACGCGTCAATCAATGCTGTCTACCAATCACCCGCACATACGGAAGCACACACACTCTCACAAGGAAATATTGAAGTACAAACGGAAATGTGCAATCCAGCATTGTTGGGGAGTATTGATTTAATATGCTTCAGTATATAAATAAGTTGTGCACACAAGGTAGTGTGTAAAGTAGGCGCAGTGGGCGCTTTACTAAAACTATGGATTGGCTAAGTCATTACACATTTCCAGTTTGAGACATTGGCATGCAAACAGTAAAGATGTATAATTCGAACAGTTTCTTCGTGATCTTTCATTAGAGTGTAGTAATGTGGGTTCTTGACTCTTAACTCAACTCATTAGCATGGATGCTATGTAATCATCGATTTGTATTAATTGTATACGATTTCAGTTCTGGACTTTGTCCCTTGAATATACAGTAACATATTGTTTGAAGAAATAATACACACAAAAAATAATTACATAAGAATTCCCCTCATTCTCCATTTCATTTTTAAATTCAAACATGGAGCAATGACTCTTTATTCTGACTAAACTGTGTCGGTGCAATGGGAAGTAGTTAAATATGACAAAATGTGATCCTTAAGAAATATTGAAGCACCATTGGAGGCATTTCAGTACGATAATATATTTATCAGACAGCAACGCAAGATTACATAAGCGGTATTTAAACGATGAATCTGTACCGTGTGAAAATGCTAATGAGTATTGTACCATAAACACCGGGACAAAAGCCGTGTCTCCTTTCACAGGAAGTTGATAGTTTTTAATGAAAGGTGAAGGCAATTGTTTATTGACGACTGCAGCTGGAGTTAGCAGACGACTCTCGCTCTTGGTGAGTAGTCTCAGTTGTTGTCTGTTGCCTCACCTCATCCATCCCGTCTTGGTTGTTTCAGAGTAGCACATAACATACATGGAAGCTGTTGATGTATTTATCACATTAGATCAAGAAATTATTTGTTTACATTTAGACGCTGTCGCCGACAGAACTCTGCAGAACTTCGCAGTGAATACTGTGAGTACTGTGAGTGATTTTGGGATATATTTTTTTAAATATAGCATACCTTGTCACGCCTTGTCAGTTCGTAAATGTATGTCATATTGTATACTTAAGCGTATGCATGCCGAGGGCCCTGGGTCATGGAGCTCCCTCCTTATGTTTGTTCTTGTGACCAGAACCCGGTTCGTGTTGGAGCACAATAAACTGGGTTAGGTTTCACATAGTTAGTAATAGTACATTAAATAATAATGATTAATACATAGCTAGTTCAAAAAAGCCCATGGGCCATTGAATTCGTCTTTATGAGCCGCACTTGTTACTTATTTTGTTAGACTATTATAATCATACAAATGTGTTCTGTTTGCAGTATCAGGTGCTAGCCTACACCCACGCGTGCATAAACCTATATACTATAGCAGTAGTATAGTCATCAGTATACTATACTGATGGTACTTTTGGAAGTATAGCTTTGTGTACAATGATATTTATTCCACTGTGTCCTGAGTCAGAAGATACTGTGCTTGTCCTATCCTATATTGTCCAGTATATAATTTAAATTATCATCAATGGCTCCAACAAGTGGCTTTCTGTGAGCTTAAAAATAAGTTTAGGAATAATGAATGTATTTCAAGGATTGCAATAACACAATCTACTTTCTGGAAAATAATAACGTGGCTGCTGTTTTTATCATTTCTGAAAATATCATTATATGTCTGTTATTATTTTACAGATCCCTCCCACCTCATCTCACCTATTCCTAAGACATTAATTTTAATCTTTTTCCCTTTCTTCTGCTACATTACATACTTTCATATTTTTACTAACTTCCACTTGTGTGTTCTAAAATTGTTATTTTTGTATTTTGCTATCAGTAACTTGATGGCTGGTCTCCCTGGCGTAGGAGTTAACGTCTTTCTCCGTAATCCAGTATATTCTCACGAGTAACGTAACCTGCGCGAGAATCGGTAGCGGTTGGTAACTTACTGGGTATGTGAACTGGCTGTTCAGAAAGCAATGGCAAACTACTGAGTGTAATCTTCTCTAGTACATCAAAAGCAGTTGAAAAATGCTGATGTTGACTGCTACGTCCTGTAAGGGATATGCAACAAAAAAAAAAGCTTGATGGATGTCTAAACTCCCAACCGAATGAGAATGTCCATTGTCAGCCATTAAAGTCATTCTCTGACTTTGAAATGTGTTTATAAATTAATACTGAGGAAAATAATATTTCCCCTTGCCTTCGATATCTATCCATCAAGACAAGTGCGTGTCCTGGTCTGCTGATTTGATAGTTATCCATTTATCCTGGCACCAAACAAAAGAAATGTGTATCCTTTTAAAACAATGAGACACCCTCAAACCTTGATAGGGCATCGCTCTCTTTTGACCTCAAGCATAGCCTATACACGCTACTTCTAGTAGCATTGGACTGAATTTTGCATGTGGATTATTTTTCCCTATTACCAGTGTCCCTCACCGTCAGCAAGGATACCCATTTGATATTGGCAATATTAATCAGTGAACTGAGTAGAGTTTTATGATATGAGAAAGAAAGAGGCAAGAGCAGGAAAAAAAAATAGAATGAATGTTTGAGTGAGAGCTGTATTATTGTTGTGATATATGTTTGAAGTATACCATCTATAAGTACATAAAGTAGTACAGGACATCTGTCAACACCATGAGTAGACCATGTATAAGCACATAAAGTAGTACATGATATCTGTCCGTGCGACATCGTGTTTGTGCGTGCATCGTGCTGTCGTTTTTCGTTATTCGCAACTGCGAGCGCTAACAAGATGTGCAGCGTGGCAGCCGACAAGAAGATGAGCGGAGAGAATCTACATGCGAGCTGCAGCAAACAACAAGATCCTTAAGCACCTCTAACGAAGCTACCACGAGGAAGGACGACAACAACCCACCATAAATAAGAGCCAAACCTACTGAGAAGCAGAGGGAGAAGAAAGACACCAGAGTCGGAAACACCAACTCACCGAGAAGCAAGTTGGTTGTCAAGCGTATCCAAGTGGAGCTATCAGATGAAGAAATCCTGAAGCAGCTTCGAGACGAGAATCTCCACATCCAATTCTTGAAGGTGGAGCGGCTTCTCAACTACTCCAAGATTCCTACAACCTTGGCAGTGGTGATGACAGAGGGCAGCGAGATGCCGACCACAGTATCAAGCAACAAGAAAATACAATAGCCAGAGAGATTCATCCCAAGAGTCAGTCAATGTTCCAGATGCCAGAGGGCCGGCCACAGCAGAGCAGCATGTTACAGTAAGACCGAAATCTGCCGGTACTGCGCCGATCACCACGCCTTCAAGGAGTGTCTGCTGGCCAAGCTGGACATGGACTTCTGAACGCCCAACAACAAAAGAAAGTGTGCCAACTGCCTGGGCAAGCATGGAGCGAGATACTTAGGCTGTCCGTACCTTCAAAGACACAGAGACATCTTAAAGTTGGCCATCACCACAAAGATATCATATAAGGACACAATGCGGTGGTGCGAGACAGCCACAGGTATATCACAAGCTGAAAGAGATCAACTGCAAAACCAGATAGACGAGTTGAAAAAGCAAGTCAAGTCACTGCTGACGCCGATTCCGACCAGCGACAATGAGAAACTGCTGGCTGAAATAAAGGAGATCCATCAAAACATCAAGCAAGAAGTGAAACATACATCACTGATAAAGAAGGAGAACAAAGAATTCCTACAAACCATTAAATCAGAGCGCGAACTACAAAAAGCTGAAATGGAACTTTTCCAAAACAAACCAACAGAAGCCATGCAAGAAACCACAGAGAAACCGCAAAATGAAAACCAAGAGACCGAGCCTGAGCCGCAAGCTAAAGCCAGCAGTCCAACCATGACGCCCAAGAGGGAACCACTATCCCGTTGGATTTCTGAAGGAGGCACAGAATACCCACTTCCACCTACCTTGGTGGAGGGCCAAGAAACAGCTAGCAGGGAGAACGCCAGCACAAGGAATTCAGAAGGCGCTGGGAAGAAAAAGAAAAGAAGAAGCCCAAGAAATTCAGGGGGAAAGCGATGTAATACCCAGTCTTACACTATGACTGTGAGACCGACTTTGAGTACTATATAGATAATGGTAAAATCGTCCCATAGCTGACCACAGAGGAAGAAATCTTAAGGTAACAAAAAAAAATGAAAATTGGAATTGGAATTGGAGGACATCTGTCAACACCTTGAGTAGACCATGTATAAGTACATAAAGTAGTACAGAACATCTGTCAACACCATGAGTAGACCATGTATAAGTACATAAAGTAGTACAGAACATCTGTCAACACCATGAGTAGACCATGTATAAGTACATAAAGTAGTACAGAACATCTGTCAACACCATGAGTAGACCATGTATAAGTACATAAAGTAGTACAGAACATCTGTCAACACCATGAGTAGACCATGTATAAGTACATAAAGTAGCACAGGACATCTGTCAACACCATGAGTAGACCATGTATAAGTACATAAAGTAGTACAGAACATCTGTCAACACCATGAGTAGACCATGTATAAGTACATAAAGTAGTACAGAACATCTGTCAACACCATGAGTAGACCATGTATAAGTACATAAAGTAGTACAGAACATCTGTCAACACCATGAGTAGACCATGTATAAGTACATAAAGTAGTACAGAACATCTGTCAACACCATGAGTAGACCATGTATAAGTACATAAAGTAGTACAGAACATCTGTCAACACCATGAGTAGACCATGTATAAGTACATAAAGTAGTACAGAACATCTGTCAACACCATGAGTAGACCATGTATAAGTACATAAAGTAGTACAGAACATCTGTCAACACCATGATGTGTACTGGGTATATGTTGCTAGTGTCATCTTTGAAAGACCGGTTTTCACTTGATGGGTCATGTGATCAGTATCACATCAGGCTACCTTTACTTCCCATGGGTCATGTGATCAGTATCACATCAGGCCACCTTTACTTCCCATGGGTCATGTGATCAGTATCACATCAGGCCACCTTTACTTCCCATGGGTCATGTGATCAGTATCACATCAGGCCACCTTTACTTCCCATGGGTCATGTGGTCAGTATCACATCAGGCCACCTTTACTTCCCATGGGTCATGTGGTCAGTATCACATCAGACCACCTTTACTTCCCATGGGTCATGTGGTCAGTATCACATCAGCCACCTTTACTTCCCATGGGTCATGTGGTCAGTATCACATCAGGCCACCTTTACTTCCCATGGGACATGTGGTCAGTATCACATCAGGCCACTTTACTTCCCATGGGTCATGTGGTCAGTATCACATCAGGCCACCTTTACTTCCCATGGGTCATGTGGTCAGTATCACATCAGGCCACCTTTACTTCCCATGGGTCATGTGATCAGTATCACATCAGGCCACCTTCACTTCCCATGGGTCATGTGGTCAGTATCACATTAGGCCACCGTCACTTCCCATGAAACGTCTGGTACCCATTTTGAGTCCAAGGTACGGGAACAAAATTCATTTCTGAAAGTGGAATCAAGCATATAGCCCCTGGGTCGAAAGGCAAACATACTAGCCACTGCTATGACCATTGCTCCATTCAATGAAATCAAATGAAATCTGCACTTTGAATACATTACATGGCTTTATTTACAATAAGGAAAGCAAAGTAAACGATTATTAGTATGGCTTTTTGCTGGCTGTTGAATGAGGAGACGGAGCTCATATGGGAATGTTCTGAGCGCAGTGATGTCACTTCTTAGCTCATCCCAACTCAACAATTACCAGTTCATTGTGTAATTATACTTAAACATGGTTAGGTTATCCA
This sequence comes from Cepaea nemoralis, assembly GCA_014155875.1. NCBI lineage: Eukaryota > Metazoa > Mollusca > Gastropoda > Stylommatophora > Helicidae > Cepaea > Cepaea nemoralis. The sequence continues at coordinate 104,849 of JACEFZ010006563.1, read as the reverse complement.
TATGTGTTATTGGGACCCATAAGGAAAGCAAACAAATAGTAAGAATAGTTGAGTCAAAGTCAAGAATTCAGAACATTCCTATACACGCTCTGTCCTCGTCAATAACCAACAAAGAGTCCCAGAGCTAATGGTATTTATTGCAATCTGATTATGCATCCGTCTGGCCTTTCCTCGGAGCACTGAGTGTCAGCCAGATCTCCAGGCAATGATGGTGTATCTGTTCCCCCACACAATACATACAACCCCAAAGGACCCTGCCCACATCTGTCTTATCATGCACCAATACCCCAGTACACCACCCAGCAGTACAGATCCAGCCAGTTTCCTCTGCCTACTCGTTTCCAACACCTGTAGTAAAAATAGTAACACTGTAAACTGCCATGCATGTCGTAAAAGATGACAAAGGAGGGTTGGTATGACAAGTCTTCAAAGGGTTGCAGTGCCTGCATGAGTTGGTTGAGTGTCTGTGCTTTATTGGGCAATACAAGGCAGCAGAAGAAGAAGGTTATAGAATGTTTTATATAGTTCACTCTGATATGACAGAGACCTGGACTAGTTAGTTAAAACATGACCAGCAGTAAGAGTTACTGTTTCAGTGTGGTTGCCTGCTGCCACTATTGTTTGATGGCGTTGCTTTGTAATATTGAGCTTAGGTGCAAACATTCTTTAGATTAAAAAAAAAAACTCAGTAATATAATTAATCATCCATTTGAATAACGAAGATACAAACCAGAGATTATATTATTTATAGTATTATTTCGCTGCATCCCATCGTTCCCATCCAGATTTCAGGATAACTGCGGTCAACATCAGCATCTTTCAACTGTATGTTGATTCCTACCACAGAATTAAACGCTATCAGCTCGGCCAAACTTCTTATGAGCGACCGGCTTCCAATACTCTCAACAAGCACTAGGTGAAACAACTGGGAAACGCTTCCACAATTCTTTTGTGTGACTCAGTGGAACCCGGGAAAAGTTTGGAATTGGTGGAAAACCCTTCTAACCACTCGCCTGGGAGTTCTTGAAATATTAGTATTTTAAATTGCTGGCATTTTCGTTTGTTTTTCGTCAAGTACATATTTACTGCAGGAATTGAACATAAATTAAATAAAATTTGTTTGCGTTTTTCCCTTACTGGAGTTGCAGCACAAACCAGCATGTTGAGCGTCTGTTTGATGTACTAGGTAACGGGTTACATTCGGGGTAGTTTCCCATTGGTTTTGGTTTCGCCCTGGCAGGTTTTATACCTGTTGAAAAAAAACCAGCACCGCCGTGTTCGAACCCGGGTATACGGGCTCACAAACCGCGTTTGCAAGCCCTAGGCCACAGCCATAACATAGAGTAAAATAACTAGATACATCCTTCAAGCTTAAATATAAACATGTTCGCACAGTAATGTCAATTGTCTACCACGGTAATTTTAAACTGACTATCATGTCTTTCTGTTTGCACAAAATTGGCTTATGTAGATTAATCATGATGGCTTTGGCAAACTTTAACAAGCGACTATTTTGTGGATTAAACAACATATGAAAAGCGCTGTCTCTGTCAATTGCATGACCAGTTTCCAAGACGTGACGTGCAATGGACGACGCCGGAAGTTTATAATTGTGGTGTGTCGGCCTTCTCATAATCCCATCGCCAGTGTGTAGTTTCTTGTCAATCCAGTTAGGTATGTATTCAACAACTCTGCTGAGTAATTGCCGCTTTGTTCTATCGATGTAGGTAGACTTGCACCTGGATGTGAATTGGTAAATACAGTTGGATTTGGCATACAGAGGGACAGATTCTTTTACTGCTGGGGTGGGAATAGGAGTGGTTCTGTACTAATAACTGGAGTTGCAGCACAGAATGTTTGGCCGACTGCTGTAATGAGCCGGTCCTGTAGAAGTTGCATTATGTCATCCCCTCGAAAGGTTAACTGGATAAATACCTTGAGCTTAGGGCCTGTAGTTTCATCTGGTTTTGGTTTCGGCTGTTGGCAGGGGTGCTTTATAAATCCTGTTGAATACTCATTCAGGTGTAAGACATTCTTCAGAGTTTCAATTTCTTCTGTCAGTGTGCCCTGGGTACATATCTTCCTAGCACGGTCAAACAGGGTCCGTACTAAGCTCCATTTGTACTGGGCAGGTGCGAAGCTCTGAAAATTTAAGTATTGGCCAGTTCATGTTTCTTTGCGGTAAACCGATCTATGAATTGTGCCGCCTGCTCTACGTCTCATTAGGATATCCAGAAATGGCAACGCTTCATTGTGTTCATGTTCCATAGATAGAGAGATGTTTTTATGTGTGATGTTCATTATGGCCTGGAACGATGTTGCTTGTAGCCCGTTTGTGGTGATAATTAATATATCATCCACATAACCATGGTAGAGTACCAAGTTTTTAATGTCTGAGGATCTCTTTTCTTCTAAAAGTGCCATGAAGATGTCCGCTAGAATAGGACAATAGGAATCCCATGGCCACTCCATCAATTGGCGTATGACTTTGTTTTAGAAAAAACTTATGTTGGCCGTGTACATAGTATTGTTTGGCTCTGAGTAGATGTTTATAAATCTTAATTATTACTTTTTGTTGTAAGCGTTCATTATTTCAATTTCTTCTCGTCAATGTAACATTGGGTGCATAGGGAGGCTGTAACCAGGGGCCATGTTAATCATTTGTGTCTTGAAGGTGCGAAAGTTCCACCTGTTTTAGTTTCCAATAGTTCCACCCTGTTCAAATGTATCTGAGTATTTTTGGATCAAAACGACTGTCATACTGGCTTTAAAATTTTAGCTAGCCAGTCTCGCCATCCATTGTCAGTGGCACTCTTGTTTTCATCGCTCATCAATGCCAGTACCATACCTTTGTGTACACTAAACATGGTTTACTATATCCCCTGTTAGGGAGTTCCCATAATTGTGCTCCACAAAGGTTGATAGTATTTCTCTCTGAAGTCTATGGTTCTGCTGATACCTCCCATACTTTACTTGTAATTCTTAACTGATTCAGTGTCAATGGATAATATATCACCAAAATTCACCTCCCATTTGGACAGTAGGATCGCCATACTAGGGTGATCGTATTATTTGTTTTGTTTCATGGTATCTTCTGCAATTTCAGTGCTCGGTGAACGGAACTTTACATTATAATTATAACACTGACCTGGGCTCACAGGCCTACCCAGGCAATATGGGTACCGGGAAATGTCTTGGAAAGTTAAAGTGTAATACTAACCACATCAGCCTCTGTGTGGTACTAAAGTAAAAGTGTGATACTAACCACATCACCCTTTGTGTGATACTAAAGTAAAAGTGTGATACTAACCACATCAGCCTCTGTGTGATACTAAAGTAAAAGTGTGATACTAACCACATCAGCCTCTGTGTGATACTAAAGTAAAAGTGTGATACTAACCACATCAGCCTCTGTGTGATACTAAAGTAAAAGTGTGACTGATACTAACCACATCAGCCTCTGTGTGATACTAAAGTAAAAGTGTGATACTTAACCACATCAGCCTCTGTGTGATACTAAAGTAAAAGTGTGATACTAACCACATCAGCCTCTGTGTGATACTAAAGTAAAAGTGTGATACTAACCACATCAGCCTCTGTGTGATACTAAAGTAAAAGTGTGATACTAACCACATCAGCCTCTGTGTGATACTAAAGTAAAAGTGTGATACTAACCACATCAGCCTCTGTGTGATACTAAAGTAAAAGTGTGATACTAACCACATCAGCCTCTGTGTGATACTAAAGTAAAAGTGTGATACTAACCTCATCACCCTCTAGTAGTGATACTAAAGTAAAAGTGATGATACTAATCACATCAGCCTCTGTGTGATACTAAGTAAAAGTGTGATACTAACCACATCAGCCTCTGTGTGATACTAAAGTAAAAGTGTGATACTAACCACATCAGCCTCTGTATGATACTAAAGTAAAAGTGTGATACTAACCACATCAGCCTCTGTGTGATACTAAAGTAAAAGTGTGATACTAACCACATCAGCCTCTGTGTGATACTAAAGTAAAAGTGTGATACTAATCACATCAGCCTCTGTGTGATACTAAAGTAAAAGTGTGATACTAACCACATCAGCCTCTGTGTGATACTAAGTAAAAGTGTGATACTAACCACATCACGCCTCTAGAGTGATACTAAAGTAAAAGTGTGATACTAACCGCATCAGCCTCTAGAGTCATACTAAAGTAAAAGTGTGATACTAACCACATCAGCCTCTGTGTGATACTAAAGTAAAAGTGTGATACTAACCACATCACCCTTAGAGTGATACTAAAGTAAAAGTGTGATACTAACCGCATCACCCTTAGAGTCATACTAAAGTAAAAGTGTGATACTAACCGCATCACCCTTAGAGTCATACTAAAGTAAAAGTGTGATACTAACCACATCACCTTAGAGTGATACTAAAGTAAAAGTGTGATACTAACCACATCACCCTTAGAGTGATACTAAAGTAACAGTGTGATACTAACCACATCACCCTTAGAGTGATACTAAAGTAAAGTGTGATACTAACCGCATCACCCTTAGAGTCATACTAATGTAAAAGTGTGATACTAACCGCATCACCCTTAGAGTACATACTAAAGTAAAAGTGTGATACTAACCACACCCTTAGAGTGATACTAAAGTAAAAGTGTGATACTAACCACATCACCCTTAGAGTGATACTAAAGTAAAAGTGTGATACTAACCACATCACCCTTAGAGTGATACTAAAGTAAAAGTGTGATACTAACCACATCACCCTTAGAGTGATACTAAAGTAAAAGTGTGATACTAACCATATCACCCTTAGAGTGATACTAAAGTAAAAGTGTGATACTAATCACATCAGCCTCTGTGTGATACTAAAGTAAAAGTGTGATACTAACCACATCAGCCTCTGTGTGATACTAAAGTAAAAGTATGATACTAACCACATCACCCTTAGAGTGATACTAAAGTAAAAGTGTGATACTAACCACATCACCCTTAGAGTGATACTAAAGTAAAAGTGTGATACTAACCACATCAGCCTCTGCGTGATACTAAAGTAAAAAGTGTGATACTAACCACATCAGCCCTCTAGTAGTGATACTAAAGTACAAGTGTGATACTACCCATCAGCTCTGTGTGATACTAAAGTAAAAGTGTGATACTACCACATCAGCCTCTGTGTGATACGAAAGTAAAAGTGTGATACTAACCACATCAGCCTCTGTGTGATACTAAAGTAAAAGTGTGATACTAACCACATCATCCTCTGTGTGATACTAAAGTAAAAGTGTGATACTAACCTCATCAGCCTCGGGTGTGATACAAGATAAAAAGTATGTCTAACCTCATCAACCCTCTGGTGTAAAATTTACTAAAGTCATAGGGTTGTAAAACATTAGCCTTCTGGTGATACAGCCGATGGCTAAGGTTATTACCTTAATCTATCCCCTCTCTGAGTACGTGTTTGGCAGTAGAATCGCGATTGGTAACTTTTACTATGTGCCTCTGGATGGAAAAAGGGGGAATCCTTTACAAGAATCATTATAACTTCTGGTTGTTGACAGTGATCTTTCTTAAAAGGGAGGGATGATACATGTTTACCTTCTGAGAGGATGGCCAGTTAATTTCCTCATCACTTTTCTACCCAAAAAATCTCTGGTACCCAAGATAAGAGTCTGGATCAAGCCCAGAGTCATACAGTTCAGAAAAAAAGCAGTTTTGTAAACATTGAAATTGAAACCTGTAGGTAAGCAGTAAGCAGGTAGACTAACCACCAAACAGTCATGACTGTTGTTTGAATTAGCATGAGATTAACATGAGATAATAACATGAGATTAACATGAGATAATAACATGAGATTAACATGAGATAATAACATGAGATTAACATGAGATAATAACAAAAAAGAGTTAAAATGGGTAATGAGAAAAAACTGGGTTTAAAGAGATATCTGGTAACATGAGATTAAATAGTAACTAATGAGAATTGTGTCCCCCTCACCTCATTATGTAATTGTCCATCAATATGTAGAGAATAATGCCCCACACTTCACCCACAAGCAACAGTGTCTGCCATGAGATTTCCTTTTCCAAAAATAAGAAAGGGCTGCAGTGACATAGTGGTTAGTATGGCTGCTTGCCAACACAGTGGTCAGAGTTAAAAGCACAGCAGTGGCAAGATTTGTTTCACAACAATTGTTCACCCAGTCTTGTACCAGATTATTTCTGGATTTTGTCTGGTAAAGGTGATGAGAAGTGGTCACCTCACCTCATAATGTGATCAGCTAATGTACATGAGGCCCACAATTTCACGCCCCAATGGCAGTATCTTCCAGAGAATTGTTTTTACCTTTTATAGAAATGAGGGGTTGTGCACAGTGGTAATTGGCATGTGACAAATGACAGGGTACATTGCAAAGGTCTGTGAATGAGCTACCAGATACAAAGCATACTTACTTGTAGTGTGCAATGCAGTGGCCTGAAACTGTTTACATGTGTTAGCCTCAGGTTTACTTTTTTCTTTCTGGTCCATATGGAACAACCTCATGCATGACTTCCATCCATCAGGAACAGGCAGAAGCAATACATTTCGGGATGGTAAATATTTTTTCAATAAAATGAAATATTTTCTCATGTTATACGGAATGAATGGAGAATATTAATAAATAAATAACTACTACAGAAAAACAAACTATATATTTATAATCATATATTTATGCAGATTAAAAATGAGAAAGTTAAAAGACAAATAATTTTAACGGACAAATAAAAAAAAAATCTGGCATCAGCTCAGCAAATGTAACATAACATGAGTAGACAACATATAACAGAAACTAGATGGCCCAGCACAGACAATATAATTTGCATAAGAAGAATATGAAGAGATTGAGGTTACAGCAATGACATAGAAGACATAAAGACAAATGTTGTGTACCCATATGCGTCATCATCATGATGCAAAGGTGTTGGCCAACATATAGTCAAATGATTGATCCACGCCTACATTTGAATGTTTTCTTGAAACCTTACCAGTGATCAGTTGCATAATATGCACCTTATTTACTAAATGTTGCAGTGTTGTGAAGATTTACAAACGCAAATTAATTAATGTATGGCGATTTGGTGTTCATATGTTACTATATATATACCTCCTGAATTATGTAATTCTATATTTATTGCAATCCCGAAGAAATCAGGAGCCATGGAATGCGATCAACATCGAACAATTAGTATAATGAGCCACATCACGAAGATTCTGCTCAGAATTATCATGCAAAGAGTTAGGAAGAAAATACAACCCGAAATAGGAGAAGAACAATGTGGGTTTGTAGAAGGCAAGGGCACAGTAAATGCTGTGTATATACTGAGAACAGTAATTGAGCGTTCTATAGAAGTAAACAAAGATCTATATCTTTGCTTTATTGACTACACAAAGGCTTTCGATAAAGTGAGACATGTCGACATGATAAGGATGCTTGAAGATCTACAAATTGATGGAAAAGACCTTAGACTTGTAAAAAAAAAACATATTGGAAACAACAATCTGCCATCAGAATTGATAACGATGTAGGTCAATATCAGCCTATTAAAAGAGGTGTGAGACAGGGATGTGTAATGTCTCCAGATCTTTTTTCCCTGTTACAGTGAAAATATATTTAGAAATATAGAAGATATGGAAGGAATCAACATTGGGGGACGATACATCAATAACATTAGATATGCAGATGATACAGTCTTGATTGCAGACAATGAACAGGACCTGCAAAATTTAGTAGATGCGGTTGTTGCACACAGTGAACAACTAGGGTTAGAACTGAATATTAAGAAGACACAGATTATGGTCGTCACTGGGAAGAAGGAAATACCACAATGTGATATACGAGTAGATGGACATATTCTTAAAGCAAGTGAATCGATACTGTTATCTCGGCACAGTCATAACATCTGATGGGAGATGCCTTGAAGAGATTAGAACAAGAATTGCCATTGCGAAGGTAGCCTTTTGCAAGATGAAAAACATACTGACCAACAAAAAGATATCAATTGAAACGAGAAAAAGAGTGTTGAGATGCTACATAGAACTTATACTTTTGTATGGATGTAAAGCGTAGACAATAAGCAGTCAAGCTGAAAAACAGTGTGGCTGTAGAAATGTGGTTTCTGAGGAAAATGCAGAGAATATCATGTTCAGATAGAAAAACCAACGAACAAGTCCTTCAAGAAACAAATAAAGATCGTAAATTGATTAGAGACATTAGACGTAGACAGTCAAAATTTTTGGGCATGTTATGAGAAGAAATGGATTGGAGAACTTGGTGACAACTGGCAAGATCGAGGGAATAGACCAAGGGGAAGACCTAGAAGTAAATACCTGGATGGCTTGGCCACGTGGCATGGTCGAATCAGGAACACAGAGCTGATCCACGACTCACGTGATCGAGTGAGATGGCAGAACATGACCGTCCACGCTTACCGGCATGGCACATGATGGATGGATGTTACTGTATGTTGCAGTGTAGTGAAGCTTTAGAAATGCAGTTTATTAATGTATGGCGATTTTGTGTTCGTATGTTACTATATGTTGCAGTGTAGTGAAGATTTACAAACACAGCTCATTAATATGTGGCCACTGTGTGTTCAGAGGTCAGCGTGGCCACTGTGTGTCCAGAGGTCAGCGTGGCCACTGTGAGTTCAGGTCAGCGTGGCCACTGTGAGTTCAGGGGTCAGCATTGCTGATGAGTTTATCGCTCTCAAACTTCCTTGCGCTGACGGCGGGGTTGTGAGTTCACTTGATGCTGTTGCATTTTAACGTTGACTTCTCATTCCGAATGCTATGACAAACTTCTGAACGTAAAATTGCCTAGAACATCAGCATGGGGTTGATAGCAACGCCATGCAACATTTTTACTGTGTTTATGTGTTGCTGTATTTTGCCTCGCACCAATTACTTACCACACATTCCTGTATTGTATGGCCACTGTATGTTCTGGTACCGCGCTAACGCAGCGACTAGCGTGCTTGCGTGCCTGCCGGGCGGTCATGGATTCCAATTTACACCCAGGCGGTTTTTTTAATTGACCTGGGTCCCCGGGTGACCCAGCCTAACATGAGTAGCAAGGAAATGCTTTGGCAAGTGCAGGCAGTCGGCGTGATATAACCACAGCACCCCTCGAGTGCCGATTAGTCTCTACAAATATAGGACTAGCTCCAAGTGTCCAGTGTGCCTAAAGGCCTGCAAAAAGGGTCCTTTATTTGACTTTACTTGCTATATGCTAATTTTCCCTCAAGGCGTGTATCATGGGTCCTCTGCTTTTACTGTATGTGTTGTCTTGGTTTTCTTGTTAGTTGATGAAGACTTCGATCGAAACGTTCACCTGCATCAATGTATGATTTTCCTTTCGTCAGGTTTCCTAGTCACATGTTATGTGTTTCCTTTTTCTGGACTCGTATGTTGTTTTGTGCAGTAACATAGAGAAGATTTACAACACATGTCAGTAATGCATGGAAACCGTGTTCACATGTTGCTGTCAGTCGCAACGTAGTGCAAATGTACGAATACATTGATTGGTCTGGCTATCACTGCTTATTAGAAGTTATCAATGGCAGAGTGGCATTTGTTCCCAGCAGTATGGTTATTGGGTGGGCTCAGTTTCGTGAAATGAACAACAGCGATTTTCCTAGGACGTAAAGGTGACGAGGACGGATACTGGTCACTTTACCTAATTGCTGCTTGCTTGCTTGCTTGTGTTCGTTGGCTTGAGCTCCAACGCGTAGTCCTGCATGTCGGATGAAGGCATCCTGTTGTCTAACATCAGTGTGATGTCATACAGGACCTGCGGTTTGCGTGAGTATCCGTTGTTCCATGTCTGGCTTATTGGTATGCAGACTGGTGGTTCCTCGTCGTACAGGCAGACACTCTCTGACTTCGGAGGAATCGGCGATCCTACTGACTTTAGCCAGGACCCCGAAGGGACCTGTTGCCCACGACGTTCGATAAGGACGCGTCAATAGGTCTTGGCCAGTATATAACCCGGCCCTGTTCTGGTGCCTTGGAAACACCTCTGCGTCCCACTTTATCTAATTAAACCGTAACCTAGTACATGCACATGTCTAACACTTCACAATCTGTCAGAAGTATCTACCTTGAAATTACCGTTATCTGTTCATATGCCCTATAGAGACTAGTGTAGTGTTGTTTTTGCATAACAATGATTTGGTGTAGGCCTATTGGCTGTGCCTTCTGTAACTGACATAAGAATATCATATTTCAGAGAAGTATGCTGGCATATTTTACTTGGCCGACTTGGACACACACGCACGAAATTCCGCGCTGGACCAGATAAAACCCGAGGATGTAAATACCAGCATTTGTGAGCTTGTACATGTTTGAAGATTTTCCTTCGTTTATTTGGTCCCACACCCAGTGTTGTCTTTCGTTCCAAGCAACACTTGCTGTGGGATTGATTCTTCCTCTTGTTTCCCAACCATCGCATTATTTGTTCTAATACTTTTTATATTTAGTCAGAAAATGCTAAAGGAATCTGGTGGTCACTTCCCTCCATGTGTTTAGCCTCTGTAAAAGGTCACTACCCTCGTGATTCGATCATATTAATTATTTCCCACCTTTGACATCTGTGTGAAAACCTTCTGTGATTGAAAGAGTTACGCCACGTGCTGTGGACGCCAATGATAAAAGGCGTACTTGTGCCCATTTATCTACGGCATCATCTTCTTTTCGACGCTGCGTGATGTTGGTGATCATGTCTGTCCAAAGCATCCTGCTCGTGCAGTACCAGCCATTTCTAATACTGATGTTCCTGCATGACACATGTCCTATTGTCCAAATCTTCTCTCTTGGTCTTCCTCTGCCCCTCCTTCCGTCCAACTCTTCTGTTGTCACGACGTACTCCAACTTTCCCCTTTCCATTGTTAACCAAAATAATGTGAACTGTTCTTTTGAAGCGAGTAACCAGTTCTCTGTATAAGTTAACGTCTTTCCATATGTTTATCCTATCTACAGTAGACCACTGATAATGCCGAAACATGTCACTGATCTTATTCTGTACTAGGCATGTCACCACTGTTCGATCACTGTTTACCCCATAAATGGTGTACTTCTCTTATCTAGTTCTGCCCTAGCCAACCACATCATACATGGGCCCACTCTGTTTACACTGTTGCTCTAACTCCATATGTTTCACAGTGTTGATATTTTCACTTCTTCTTCTTCTCGCGTTCGTTTTTTCACGTTTACACTGACAGATGTTTGGTGATGTAGTTAAAAGTTTTGTTATAAGCTCCTGTTTTGTAACATAGTTGTTAGTGCAGTGCCGTCTCATTAGGTTAGTATTCCCTTCTTAGCTGGCTGTACTGAGGGAAGACCTGGACAACATGCCCTGCTCACATTTAAGCATAATGGCGAGTCACTTAGAGAAAGCTTGTACATATGCTTGTACATAGGCGGAAGTCAAGGGGAAACCACCGCTATATTTTTCCAAGATAACCATGCTTTGAGATGTGTTCTCATTGTACAGGAAATATATAATGAGATATACAGAAAATATGCCAGAGCTCCTGGTTGGTGGACATAATATAAATAACTTACGTTATGCTGATGACACCGTCTTGGTAGCAACAAGTCAGAAGGATCTATAGGAAATTTTATTAGGTACGGTGGTTGTAGAAAGTGAAAAAAAAAATGGGTCTTAGTTTGAATAATAGAAATAGTCATGGTGATATCAAAGAAATAGATTAAATGTAATAATATATCATAATAATAAATTAAATATGCAATTACTGTACAGGGCGTTATTTTTGGGCTAGTGCAGAAATTCAAATATCTAGGCAGATGGATAACGTCTGATGGAAGATGCATCATTGAGATAAAGAGCAGAATGGGACTAGCAAACACTGTATTCTAGTCAAATGAAGAATGTTTTGCGCAATAGGTCACTGTCCTTGAAAGTTATAAATATGGCTGTTAGAAAAAGAGTTCTTGCATGTTACATAGAACCAGTTTGAACATGCGGCTGGAAATCCTGGGATAGTTGTGCTCAATCTTTAAAGCTCTAATCCCGAAACAACCAAATAAATCAATTAGTAAATAGGCGAAAAAATCAACAGATGTCTTGGAGATGTGGTTTTATAGAAGAATGCTAAAAATTAATTGCACAGCCGAAATTAGCAATCAAGACGCTTTAATGGAAGCTGAGCCGCAAAGACAACTTATCACAAACATCAGAAAGAGACAGTCATCGTTTTTTGGCCACTTTATGAGAAGGTAAAAACGGGAACATGTGACAACCTGAAAGATTTGCGGAAGGAGAGATATAGGAAGACAGCATGGTAAGATTCTTGACAGTCTTGTGTCATGACATGGAAGGGAGTCAACACGAATTGATCCATGTCGTCGGAGATTCGTAATTTGTGGAGAGGCATGATCGCCCACGCCATCCAGCAAGGCACTGTATGATGGTGTTTGTTCAGTCTGTTATGTCCCTGTCCGAAGCTTTAAAACGACGCCCTGTCCATGCCTGTCTAGAGAATGATAGTTCTCGTTGATTTCGTTCTGTTCTTTTCTGGTAGTCCGGATAACTCTCTTGTTCTCGTGGTATGCACGTTCGTTATCTTCCTGTTCATCACCTTTCTTGGAAAGATCACCAGCCTTGTCATCTCCGGGTAAATCACAACATGACGGTACCTATTGAATTATAGCTAGTGTTTTAGCAGCTGCCTTGCTAAGTTGACGATATATATATATTTTAACTCATTCACACCAAGACATAGTGTATTCAACTAACACCTGTGGGAAAGAAATATTTAATCTGACAACTGTCTGGGACACACAGAGTTAATGATTCCAGAGACCAATCTGTTTTGCTAGTAAGTAAAAGTTAAGAATCCTTTGTTTAGACTCCGTGAGGCGTGTTGCCATTTTATGTCAGCACCGGAAAACCACATTTGAAATATAGAATGAAAATCTCGTCAAAAAGTCACAAGGTTAAAACAGGGGCACGCCTGTTTTTTTTAATATATAACCATAACATAAGTGCCGCCTAGACGTTTGAAGTTTGTCAGCGGTTGGAAATACACTTCGCTCTCACCGCTGAGAATAACTGCATGTGGTGAACACCTGCTGTTTTGACGCGGGCGAGAAGGAGAGAAACATCCTCTCCCTTTTCCCCTGGGAAATTGTCAACGCTGGAATTGTAACCAACGCCAGGGACACCAACAGCGGCTTAAAATAGCATCCGCCTAGATTGTCACGGAGAAGTAGGGATTGTGCAAGGTCGGGAAAATTACAACATAACCTTCCCCCTCTCCCCAATCCCCGGCAACTTCAGGACCCAACCCCACAGTTGAATGACGCCACTGTTCGCGCGGAAACTGAGCATTGCCATTGGCGCGGCTAAGGTAGTTTTCATTAACATGATTTATGTTAATGAAGGAGCTCAAATTTCGGCGAAAAATTGGATTTGTCTGATTGTAGATTGGAGGAGCGGCTGGCCGAGAGGCTAGAACGCCGGACTCTCATTCGGGAGGCCCGGGTTCGATCCCTCGGTAAGGTGTCGGATTTTTTCTGTCGGGGGCAAAAAGAAAATCATAACCTGCACAGTTCGCGGCGACTGCACTAGCCAGGCGGCCTTTATTCCTCAGGCTCAAAGACCCCACCTGCCATACACCGCAAGGTACTATATTGGCAGTAAATGACAGTTGACAGTAGTTGCCAAAACTGATTCGTCTGGGAAGGACGTACAATTCAGCCCAGGATGTTGTGGTGTTTTTATTTTAATCCATGATGGCTTTTGGTAAGTTGGAAACTATATTGACTACACTTAGAACTGAGTGGCACCTTGCCGTTTTGACAGACAAAAGTATGTGGATTGAAATTTGGCCAAAATTCCATCACACAATGCCTGGGCATAGCTTCAGAGAACATGTGTTGCCTAAGCAGCATGTTCCCCCTCTCGGCCTTGCCTTGTTTACTCTAGAGGAAAGGATAACCAGTACGTCTGGAACAAGGTAGGCTGCAGACGCTGGCGGCTCAGCATCAGACCTCCAAGAGTAGGAAGCGAATCTCACCTCCGAGAGCAGGAGGTGAGTGGCGCCCAGACCCTCAATCAGTGGGATCTGACTTAGAGGCGTTCAGCCCTGCACCACAGCTGAGGGCCTTAAATTGGGTGTCTGGAACTATATGAGCGTGCACACCTGTCACTCGCAAGTGTCTGGACCAAAGTAAGCGTGTACTACCGTCAGACTCCCCGCCTGACTCTTTGCAGATCTTGCGACCAACGAGAATCTGCCCGCCGGGGATATTGCTCGTCTGTTGCGAACAAATCTCTTCACTTCACACTTTGTGGATCCTGTGTCCAGTGAGAAAAGGCCCGCCGGAGATATTTCTCGTCTGTTGCGAGCACATCTCCCACTGGATAGTGAATATGTAAAGTAAAGAAACGATAAAAGTATTGGTATTTCCATTGCGCTTGCGCTCCCAATATGCTACACCCTTCATGTGTAAATCTGAATTTATAGTAGAGTTTCTTTATGAAGATATAGATTGATCTTAGGACGAAAATAGGCGATTGTTTCTTCGACTTATGGAGATAGTGACTGAAACTTATACTTGTTCTGTTCGTTCGCTATATGGCAGATGAACTTCACTTCCTCTAGTCATTCAGAGTTTCCATGTGTGGTTATGTTTAGACCAGAACTACCATGATGCTGTTCTGGAATACCACCCGTGTTCTTTTATGGAGACGCTTTTCTGTGCAATCTCTTGTAATTTCTTTGTCTCTATATACAGAGGAGACTATGTTTCTTTGCATGTGTATTTATTTATTCAGAAATAATAATGAGTTAGTGTAACGTGCGTAGGTTTATGCAAATTTGGGGGTTAACGTACGGGGTAGGAATTTTCTAAGAATAATAGGATGAACTGGGGCAGAGAAGAATACGCAGATGTGAGGCCAGGAGGGTTAATCACAACCTTCAACTTACTAGGATAGTCCCAGACTAGGTGCTAGTTTAGGCACGGACACATCTATATAAATCGCCATGCTAATGGGGGAAGGCCGAAACAGCTGGTGAGGATTCTAGTTTTAAATCATCGCTGGGAAGGTAAATCGTGCGAGTCAACTGTGAAACAAAGGGAGCCTAGAAATGTAATGGTAATAGAATGTAGATTGCGGGTGCAAGGGGTTAAATAGTATGTTTCATGGGAGGTCCGAAAAGAGGAGATAAAGACAGGGGTCTAGGCTTTGAGATTCAGTGGATGTTGGGCTGAGGTGTGGGGCACCAGCCAAGCTAGTTGTGGAGTTAGGGACAAATCGCCTAATGATTTTTGGAATCAGTGGAATTCTGGGGCTAAGGGAGTGTTAGCCACACAGTGGAGTTCTGAGTTATGGACCAGTGAGGAGAGCTGAGTCCAGGGATAAGAGACTCAGAGGAGGTGATTCAAGGCATGGACGGAACATAGTCCATAACAATGTAGTGTGTGAGGCCAGGAAATGGCAATAGTGTGATCATAAGATCGTATTGTGCGAAAGTGTTCTCTGAGTGTGCTGGAACTGTGCAGATGCAATATATGTAACCTTCTATGCTGACGTGTTCCTGAGTAGTGTATCATCAATTGTGTTCCAATAAAAAAAATCGTATGTGCGCAGCCTGCTGTTAGATATTGATTCATCGTTGTTGATCAGTCGTTCAATACAACAGCCACACATACATCCTCTAGACACAACAATAGCCACTTCTGTATGTAAATCATAACTTGTGACATTTAGTTATAAATGTATACTTGTGATGTGAGGTTACCTACACATTTATACGGGAAAGAGAAGCATTGCCAAGATGGAAATGGCATCACGATTGCTGAGGTCCACCAGATATTCTCGGCGCTAGAGCCTTGAAAGAACGAGAATGATTTCCCTCTATGAGGTAGGAGTGAGAGAGACATAGCTTGTCAATGTAAAGGGAGAAGGACTATATCAGATGTTGGAGAGACGAGGCCCAATGGGGTCATGTCGGACTAGCCTGCCTTTGTGTAATCATCTCTTCACATTCCGTCTTTCTTTTTCTCTCTCTCCTTCTCTCTCTCACCCTCCCTCTCTCTCTCTCTCTCTCTCTCTCTCTCTCTCATCTCTCTTCTCTCTCTCTCTCTCTTTTGTTGTTGTTGTTGTTTAGTGATTGTTTTCTGTTCCCCCACTGTTTCTATGTGTATGACTATATTGGTTGGCAAATATTTTCTGCAGCGAAAGGTGGTCTAAAGTTGGCTGAAAATGAGGTATTTTTCATAAATGATGAAGACTAGCAACAGGAGGGTCAAAGTCCTCAATTCATGAGGAGAAGGCCTTTCCATTGCGGGAAGAGTGATTCTCCCTTGGTCATCACTGGACCATCAATAGTCTGATCAACAGCCCCAGCCTGGTAAACACCACTCGTCCCTTTATTACTACTTCATGGTTTCCCAGTGCCAATACCCGCAGGCTTATGAACACTCGCATCCCCTGTGTTGTTGGGAATGAACATTAGCACTCCTGTGTGTTATGAATGGACATTCATACTCCTATATGGAAATGAACACTCGCACCCCTGTGGTTTAGGAATGAGCATTCGCCCCCTGTGATTTAGGAATGAACATTCGCCCCCCGTAGTTTAGTAAAGGACTTTCATTCTGTTTAGTTTAAACATGAACTTTCATTCCGTTTATTTAAACGTGGACTTTTACTCCGTTTAATTTAAACATGGACTCTCACTTCGTTTATGTTAAAACATGGACTTCCCCCGTGTGATATAGAAAACCCGTAGCATCTCAGTGGAGCTAAGAATGTATTAGTTTAATTCCTTCATTGGGGAAAATACTTGAACATTTAATTAACAAATTATATATCATCTGTATGTCTTTTATGAATTTGTTATTGTATTGGATTTTACTGTGGTCGTGCAGTGATGTACCATGCCATTCAAACATACACACAGAAACCCTTCTTCATGTTATCCCAATATAATGTTTTCGGTTGTACACAAAAATTGTTATTTACTTATTACTTGGTGTTTAAGATTTTGTTATGTGTGTTCTCATTGATACTACGTGTCAAGGGACGACATCACACTGTAGCTGATTGTGGGCGGATACCCACACGCACTCCCGGTGTACAAATAGTGAGTGATCTCCTCTTAGAGGTTCGGTGAATTTCCGGTGCTCTATTGGCCATTTGTTAGGAAACATCACTTTATAACTAGTCTATACCCCTAGCAAGTCTTATCGAGTCAGTTCAAATGGCTGTTAGAATTAGGGCCTTCATCCCCTATTTCTTTCTTAATAATACCACAGAGTATATGACATTAACTCCATGA
>JACEFZ010006563.1:0-82500 GCA_014155875.1 Cepaea nemoralis | reverse complement strand
TAAATTCAATTAGCTACTCTGATCTGCTTGCGAGTCTTAATATCCAGCCTTGAAGTTTGTTTTCTGCATGCGTCACCCGTTTGTGCTATTCTAAACGTAGAATGATACGGGGTTTGGTGAGAGCAACGTTCTGCACACAATGGAAACATGATGGTGAGCTTAACTGCTGTATACGAGTAAAAGGTACTCCTATAGCAGATACTACCGTTGAGGCGTGACGTGTTAAGACTTTCACAAATTCGATGCCGCAATATGTGAGATGAGATGACCAGCTACCTTCCTCATCGTTTTTCTGCCCAGACAGTTTCTAGACAATTCTGAAAATAGACTTTTATCCATATTATACGGCTGAATCGATAGAGATGTGTTCTTGGAAAAGAAAATAATCCTGTCTAGCTGGGTATTGAAACCAGACCACTGCGTTGGCCAGCAAGCGAACTATCCACGATGTCACAGAGGCTTCTATTGCCACAGAGACTTCAGTATTGAGGGGTGTTACATTCAGTTTGTTGTTGTTCTTCCATCCTTTTCTTTAGTCGTCATGGTGAACCTAGGATGAGATGAGTTGAGTCCAGAACCGACATCACAGCACTTGTGACATTCTCATAGCTCCCCGCCTTCATCTTCAACAACCAGCAAAGAGTTCCAATACTAATGGTACCGACTGCAGCCTGATTATGTGTCCACTGACCTTTTCTCGGAGACGTGAGTGTTGGCCAGAACCTCTGCGCAGCCCATTCCGCACCATTCTCTCCAGTAAATCTAGGAATTGTTTAGTAAACACCCTTTTATCATCTTTTTGCTAGTCTCCGTGGTTAGGAATCCAGCCTCGCGCTCCGAAGGTTGTGGGTTGCATTCCGGCCTACGTCATTCAGTTCACGAGTTAAATTTTCTCGGAGACCCCTGGAGCTACGTGGGTTGTGCCTGTGTGCGACGCTTTCGGTAGGTCTATTTATTCGCAGGCCATCCAGCGGAAAGAGACCGAGGCATATGAGGGGATAAACTCGGTGTAATGAAGTCTATATTCTTGCCTTTTAAATCCTTTTTTTTTAAAAATCATGACTGTAATTAGTCTCCATACCCCCTTTCCCGCGTCTTCACGGTGCTTTCATACAGGCTTTTCCCAGTCTATCGCTTGGCGTTCTACACCTACCAGTAGCGTCTCCCCTTTGCACGCTTCAGCTCCACTTGTCCCTCCAGCATATCCTTTAACAAGGAGCGGTGTCCCTTTGTGATGGCCCGAGTAGCTGAATTGTCTTTTTCAATCTCAGCCTTTGTAATATTTCTTTGGTTTCTTCACCCGCTATACTAATACCCCTGTAATCAATATAACCACGTCTAGAACACTTCAGTATTTCTCCCGCATTGTTTATCCATTGTCCATGTTTCCACGCCGTGTAATGATGTAGAATAAACTTATCAATTGATCACTCTTGGTATTATTTCGTAATTTACTTGTTTACCGCTCCTTCAACTGCTCCAACATCATAAGGGAAGAAATACAAACTAGAATCAACTCTAGAAATAAGATATACTATGCACTACAACATCTACTAAAATCAAAGGCGCTATCTCGTAACACCAAAATCACAATATACAAAACACTGATCAGACCAGTTGTGCTGTATGGCTCTGAAACCTGGAGTACAACGAAAGGAGACGAAGCCTTGTTACAAACCTTTGAGAACAAAATTTTAAGACGCATCTTTGGACCCATTAGGGATACACATAGTGGAGAGTGGAAAAGAAGAAGTAACAAAGACATTTATGATCTGTTTAAGTCCCCGCTAATCACTGGTATCATGAAGGCTAATAGACTACAATGGCTGGGGCATATAGAAAGAATGGAAGATAATAGGGAAACAAAACTCGCTTACACTCAGGAAATAAATGACCGTAGACCCCGAGGTAGACCAAGAAGACGGTGGAGAGATAATACATGTATAGACCTACAAGCACTTGGAATCAACGACTGGCAAGAGAAGGTCCACCAGAGAGACGAATGGAGACAGATTGTATTTGCAGCAATGAACCTCAATGGCTCGGAAAGCTGAAGAAGAAGAAGAAGACTTGTTTAGGTGTAACAAGTTGTTGTATATTGTGGAACGTTGCTGTGGATATTCTTATTATCTTTATTTATTAAAAAAAAAACAAAAAAAACTTGTTTTTATTTCTGTTTCACATCTCATCATCGTCATTATAATCATCATCATCATCATGATTCCTTGCAGAACATCGTATCATAGCTAGTGGTAAATATTGTGGATCCAGTACCAATTCCCTACTTCCAGCATTTTCAAGTTGTCTTCAGTGTCCTGTGTCCATGTCTGTACTGGTCGACCCAAGCCACCCCTTAAAGGAACCTTGCCTTCCATGACTGTTCTTTGCAAACCACTGCAACATTTAACATGGTCAGAGTATTTCAGTGTCCCAGACACGATGCTGTTTAGGGACTAGTTTTCTTCCAGGTTCAGATCTTGTGTGAGGGAATGCCAGTTTCTCCTTAGTCTCCTGTTTGCTCAGTAAATTTATGTAACATTTAAGTTAAAAATCCTCGCTTATCTTCTTTAGTGGTTGCGAAATAGTCAGTGACTCATATTTCTATGTTGCTACGGGAAAATACATGTTCTCAACAATTTTACTTTTCTTTGTTTGATGGCGTTGTGCCATAGGCTGTTAATACTGTTTAGCCTTTGCATTGCCATTGCCAGTCTACCCTTGCCCTTACTTCATTTAAACACTCCCCACGTTGCTGACCGTAGAGCCAAGATGTTCAAAGTCTGTGTGATATTTTCAACTTATTCGTTATTGATTGCGATTTTTGCTTGACGTGTAGTTTTGTCTCTGAACATTATTTATTTATTGTAAATTGTCCCTATCACTGAGTTCTGAAACTGTTTCCATCAATTGTGAATGGATGAAAATTATCAATGATCTCATCATTGTTGATTTCTCTCATTCCATTTTCTGCATAGATTTTGAACAGGCGCAGGAAGTGGATGCAGCCGTCTTACTTCCCTTGCATCTCAAACCAGTTTGATGTTTTACCGGCTTCACTGACTGCTGCTTGTTGTTCATGATATAATGATTCAATTATGTGAATCACATGTGTTGGAAACCTCATATCTCTGCCGTCATTCCACAGTTTCTGTTGTTGAACACAGTCGAAGGCATTATTATAGTCTATGAAACAAGTATGAAGATACTACATTGCGATCTCTACATTTCTCAAAGATGGTTCGCATATTGAGGATATGATACCAGGTTCCTCTGCCCGGTCTGTACGATAGCATATGGCGGGTGCGCAGTTATACATTTTCTTCTTTTGGAAATGGATCGTTCTCTTCCGTGGTTTGGGCCAAACAGCCCTATTCCAAATTTTCACACATATGTGAACAAAAACGGATGCTGGATTTGAAAGATTAGCCTGGTGACTTCCCTTTCTTCAGTCTATGTAATGCTGATTGCAAGTCCTCTGCTTGCTTGCTTGTGTTCGCTGGCTGTGAACTCCAGCGCAAGGTCCTGTATGTCGGATGAAAACATCCTGTTGTCCAACATCAGTGTGATGTCATACTGGACGTGAGGTATGCGTGAGTATCCGTTGCCCCATGTCTGGCTTATTGGTGTGCAGACTGGTGGTTCCTCGCCGTGTAGCCAGATACTCTCCGACTTCGGAAGAATCAGCGATCCTACCACGTTAGTCAGGACCCCGAAGAGACCTGTTGCTCAGGAAGCACGACTAGGACGTGTTAGTAGGTCTTGGCCAGTATAGAACCTGGCCCTGGTGCCTTTGGAAACACCTTCGCGTCCCACTTGCTAATAAAGGTTCTGGTTCTATCTCTTCACTTTCATGCATATTAGTTCTTCACCGTATTCATTCTATTTTTCTAGTGTATCTTGGTTTTTTAAAAATGTATTGCCACGCCTATGACATGTAATGATGGTTTGGATTCGACTTAAAAACTACTGAGCGTACAATTATCTAAAACACAAACCCGGGGGTGATTGCAACGTCCTGCAAAGGGTATGAACCATTTTAAATAAATAATTAAAACTAAGACAAGTATGAAACGTCCAACATTCCGTTAATTTATATCTTTCTCAAGAACAATACACACATGAATAATAGTACAATTAATACGAAATTAAAACACATCTGGTATGGTCGAGACAAGAACACAGAGCTGATCCGCGACTCTGGTGATTGTGTGAGATGGCGAAACATGACCACCCATGCTTATCGGCATGGCACATGATGATGATGTGATATATATATATATATATATATTTATTTTTTTTTTTCGCGTTTCCATCCTGTTTCAGGATATTGCGTCAACACCAGCATCTTTCAGCTGTATCTTGATTCCTAGGCTAGATTACGCTCATCAGCACGCCACGACTTTCTGAGCGACCGGCTCCATACTCTCATGTCACTTTTGCGATTCGAACCACTGCTAATTCTCGTCGCGTCACGTGACGAGAGTATTCGGGGTTAGCGGAGAAAGCTGCTAACTCCTCGGCCACGGAACCGGCTGATATATATATATATATATATATATATATATATATATATATATATATATATATATATATATATATATATATATATATATATACGGTTTAACTGTTGTTTGTTTCTCTTATGGGCCCTGGTAACACATGGGCGACCTAAGAACGTACGAATAATCATACACACGTAGTAAAATATACTGTTACTGGCATAATTCCACATGTCAAATATACACGCACACAGACACAGACACAGACAGACAGACAGACAGACAGACAGACAGACAGACAGACAGACACACACACACACACACTCACCCACCCACACACACATATACATGCATATATACATAGGTACTAACACAAATACACATATCAAACACACATATCAAACACATATACACATACATAGTACTAACACACATACACATATCAAACACACATACGCATATCAAACACACATACATAGATATTGACAAAACTACAATTCGTTCACACACAGACATACATTGATGCTAACACACATATACATACCAAACATTTTCAGATACATAGAAACTAACACACATATCAAAAATATATACATACATAGATACTAACATGCATATACATATCAAAAACATATACACATGTATAGATACTAACACACAAGCAATCCGCCAGCCTACGGACCTGGTTGCTGGAAACATTTGTCAAGAATTGGGGCACAGGTAGTATCTGACTGGGCTAGTAATTAGACAACTGTTTTCCCTGATACTGTTCCCAGTTCCCAGCTCTGTTGCTTTGTTTTGAAATGCTATCTGTCCCCTGACAGTTGATGTACGCCCTGGCTCTACTTGCATTCATGTGGTGAGGACAAACTCAACGTCGTTCCCTGGTGTAGTACACACGAGTAGTAAAGATTACGATTGATTCACGATGCGCGGACAGTTGTTATTTCTGCTGGCTCGATCTACCTTAGCTGTCATTTACATATTTCTGTCTTAGTATTTATTTTAAACCATGCGCGTTTAGTACTTTAATTTATTCTAAATAGAAGTGATTTGTTATGTGAAAACGTTTCCAGCAACCTGGTCCGTTGGTTGGCGGATTGCTTGTGTGTTAGTATCTATGTATGTATGTATGTATGTATGTTATTATCTATATATGTGCGTGTTAATACTTATCTGTGTGTGTTTGGGTGGGGGTAGCAGAGAGGTTACGGTGTCCGCCTCAGGCTTAGAAGGTACGGGAATCTTATCATGAACCATTGGTATATAATCAATCATATCACACGTCCTCCTTATCCAGTGGGTAGTGAGATCGTATACAGAGCCATTTCGTATAAGGGCGATAAGCAGAAGACCCCGCATGCAAGCTGCGCATGTTAGAAATCCCACGGCAGTTGGAAATCACATTGGAAATATCCATTACCCCATATAGACAACAATCGCCTTCGGGTGATGGACCCTAACGATAACTTCTTGAGGTTTAACGGGGCAGAGGTAATGGTGAAAGTGAATTCAAATTCGAATGGAAATCGCAATGAATACGTCACAAGGTTCGTTGCCTTGACAGAATTGTTAGGAACTCGTAAACCTACCGTCGTTTAGATACAGCCTTGGATGCAATCTGTCTAGAGAAAGTGATCCCTACAAAAATGCATGATAAGTCGGACACACTGATCTTTAAAGCGCATATCTAGGTGTAACGCATTCCATATTAAAGAGGAACGAAGAGAAAGAAGAAGTAAGATATGGTGACAGAAGATTTAACGCAGGTTGATCCACTCTCCTTCACTCAGAACATGCGCTGTCGAATACCACGTACATGGTCGTAATACTTTTAGTTTTGTCAAGAAGAGAGGGTGATATGTGAAGCAATGAACTGTGTTTTGTTTCGTTCTGAATGAACCGAGTTAATTCAAGTACTGTACTCAATCACCCAGTAACCGCCGACCGGCAGGAGTACACAGATAGAAGAGGAAGCAGCTGTAGCGTAGCGGTTACATTCTAGCTTACCGGCCCGATTGTCATTGGTTCAAATCCGCACCGGGGTGGATGTTTAGCTGTCAGATCGACCCGGCATAAAATGAGACCAGGAAATGGCATGGGAAGTAAAGATTTCCCGCGTGATACAGCCCTCACCAGCCACTGAATGCCGATTGGTCTATACAAATATGGATCTAGCACCATATGCTAGAACGCTTTAAGGCGTGTGAAAGGATCGTTTACTTGTGTGTATGTGCACGTGCCTGGTGCGTGTCTGTGCGTGCATGTGTGTGCGTGCCGGCGCGCGCGCACTACGACAGAAGAAACAATCTGGGCCTTCTGTTCTGTAAACTTAGCGACAACTGTAAGTTCAGAAATACCAGGATCCGCTCATTCCGTAATGTTCTCAGTTGACTTTTTAAACAGTCGTGAACCGGAGCCTTCAACTGACCCCCGGAGGCAGGTAGTTTAGGTAGTGATGTCATGTGGCTAGTGTAATTATTAACCCGTAAACGGACACAGGTGCTATTGTGTGTACACTATCGTTTTACTGTCTTTGGAAAACGGTTGATTGTTTTAATACAGTGGTATGTGCATTTCTGTCTCAGGAGACTGCCATTGAACAATAATAACACTTTGGATCAGAAGACGTTAATGTAATGCCAATCCGGGCGTGAAAGTGTTAAAATAACAACTGTCAAAGAAACATTACTAACGATTAGAAATTGATGATGATAATGATGATGAAATACATAATAATAAAGTGAAAGTCCTTTACAGGACGTCGCAATAAATCCTGGCATTTATTGGCTGTTTCTGACAATATAAATCCCAGTTATATGGTCAGTATCACTCCAGCCGTCTTTACTTCCCATTTAATTCCCTAGTACCAATTTTTGATTGGCTCAACCTGGGTGCTTAGGGTCATTTAAAAATTCCACCTCTGTGGGGATTCGAACACAAGACCTGCGCTACCTCAGTGCCCCAGGCACATAATAGCCAGGGTTACAAGGTCGCGGGCTTAACATGGCATCGGCAGTATTTGTCTTGGTAGTTACGTGGACTAACTGTGATATTTGTGCTGTATCACTGCACAACCACAAACCATATTTGCATTGTATCACAGCAAAATCACGAACCATATTTGCGTTGTATCAGTGCAAAATCACAAATCCATATTTGTGTTGTAGATTTGTAAAATCACAAACCATAAAAAGTCACAAATCACAAAAGGGAGTCTCTGTGGCGAAGTAGTCAAGCCGTTTGACTCGTGCTCCGAAGGTTGTGGGTTCGATTCCGGGCCGCGTCCTTCAGTTTACGAGTTAAATGTTTCGGAGACTCCTGTGGGTCGTCGCTAAAAGCTACGGAGTTCGTGCTTCGTGTGACGCTTTCCGTGCTGCGGAAAGAGACCGAGCCATATGGGATAAAACCCGGTGCAATGAAGTCGACCATGTCGACTTTTAAGCGACTTTTAAAAATCACAAACCATATTTGCGTTGTATCACTGCAAAACCAGAAACCATATTTGCGTTGTATCACTGCAAAATCAGAAACTATACTTGTGCTGCTTCACTGCAAAACCACAAATTATATTTGTGCTGAATCAGTGAACAATCACAAAATATATTTGTGCTGCATCATTGCAAAATCAGAAATTATATTTCTGCTGTATCAGTGAAAACTCACAAATTACACATATGTTATAGGTTTGTCACTGCAAAATCATTATCTACATATATATTGTATCATTACACAATCACAAATGATATTCATGTTGTATAACTGCAAAATCGCAAACTATATTGTGTTGTATCACTGCAAAATCACAAACTATATTTGTGTTGTATCACTGCAAAATCACAAACTATATTTGTGTTGTATCATTGCAAAATCACAAACGACCCTGTTATTTGACTCGTCCTTGACTTCCTTCAGCCATCTTCACAGGCACAAAACAGCAGCGAGGTGGTAGCAAGAGAAGTGCCCCCTTCGAACAGATTTCCCTGCCACCTTTGATCGTTTCTATCATAATGGAAGCAGGGTGTCATTACATGATGACGAAACATACATGGCCAATGTTAGACTTTCATACATGGGGGCGGGATGGCTTCGAGGTATGGCGTCCACTTTCACTCTATCTAGTACATAATAATATATTAGCTGTTGAGAAACATATCGTGGGCTGGTTTCTAAACAGTGTAACAGTTTCAGAATATTGCATATCAGCCATGTTGCTAAAGAGTTAAAAGTTAAAGTTAGTTGCATATCCTTTACAGGACGTTTGCAGTCAACACCAGAATTGTTTGCTGTTGTTGATGTCTTGGCAATTTTACGTTCAGTAGTTTGCCATTGATTTCTGAACGACCGGCACCTATACCATTTCGTAAAAACCAGTCCAACGCTGTCCACTGCCAAATCGCGCGTAGCTGTGTTTCGAACACGGGTATGCGCGATCACGAACAGCGTCCGTAACACCTTCGCCAAAACCACTGAAAATAGATATAAATACGCACGTTCACGTACACAAACACACACACACACACACACACACACACACACACACACACATATATATATATATATATATATATATATATATATATATATATATATATATATATATATATATATATATATATATATAAAATATATATATATCATCTCGCCATGTTCCTCTTGTACCTTGCGGTGTCGAGGTGAAGTATAAACAGCGTGAGAGTGCCGGATTATGGGCTTCATGTATCGATATTCCCATGGACTCGGCTATTCCCTCCGTTCAACGTTTACGTGGTCGGTCTCTTCCTCTGTTTCCATCTCTTCTGTACATCATTGCTTATTGTAGTATGCTGTTGAATGGTAACCTACTTGCATGGCCAAACCATTTGACTTGCTGCCTTCTAATAAAATCTAGTGCAGCTATAACCCCACTTTAGTCCTGATTTCTTCATTTCTGATCTTATCTCTTCTTGATACATTGGGTATTCTTCTCAGGAATCTCATTTCTGTTGTGATTTTTCTTTTCTCTTTTTCTGTCATAGTCCAGGTTTGGCATTGGTAGCATAGAGTTGGTAGGAAGATTGTATTGTAATGTGCTTTCTTAGTGGTTATTGATACATATTTGTTCTTTAGTATTGGTGCCATTTGTCCAATGAGTTGGTTTGCCTTATTGCATCTATTTTCGATCTCGTCTTCTGATCTGCCATTTGATGATATTATACTTCCTAGGTACTTGAAACTCTTTACTTGTTTCAAGGGATGTTCGTTTAGGTGAATTGTTTTTTTTTTTCTTCTTTAGTTATAGTCATTACCTCTGTTTTGCTTGTGCTAATTTTCATGTAATGTTCCTTACACATTTCTTTTAGACTATTCATGTGGTCTTGTAATTCAGCTTCTGATTTTGCTATTAGTGCTTGGTCGTCCGCAAACAGGAGTTCTCTAATGATTAGAGATGCAGATGGTTCTTCTTCTGTGTTCTCGTCATGCTGTATTCTTGCGGTCTCTGTTTGGCTGGTTTCTTTACATATGTGTCTATGTATGTTATGAACAAGAGAGGGGACAGGGCACAACCTTATCGTACTCCAGATCTTAGGTGAAGGGTTCTGAGTGTCCTCCCGTTGCTCTCACTATGCATTCACTGTTGTTGTATAAGCTTCTACATAGCTCTGTTAGATGTGTACTCACTCCATATTGTTTAAGGATTTCCCACAGCTTGTTACTATCTACTCTATCAAATGTCCTTTCTTGGTCGACAAAGGCTAAGTAGAGTGTTTCATTGAATTCGATTGATTTTTCTATAAGTTGTCTAAGAGCAAAAATGGCATCTGTGCTTCCTTTGTTTTTCCTAAATCCAAGTTGTGTTTCGCTTTTATATATACATATATATATATGTATATATATGCCAGCGTATGTGGCTTCCACTGTGCAAGTCGATAGTGGGACAGCCATTTTGTAATCTTTATTGCGCATGCGCAGATTGCTCAATCCTCACAACCCCTACATGGGGTATTATTTAAGAGCCAGCTTGTGTCCTGAAATAAGATTACACCAGTGTTTCCCAACGTGGGGCCCACGCCCCACAGGGGGGCAATTCGATTGTTAAGGGGGGCAATTCGATTGTTAAGGAGGGCAATTCGAAAATGGAAGAAATCGGCTGGATATAACAAAACGGGGTGACTTGAGACTGAAGTTAACTAAATTGGAACCTGACATAAGATCTCTTTGTAGCAAGCATCAAACGCAAGGATCTCACTAAATTTAAATAATAAATAATTACTAATAATTAAAATAATATAGAAAAATCTTTCATTAAAACTATTTTGAGCTTGAATTACAGTTCTCCATTATATGTTTTGAAAACGTACTTACTGTGTTTGCTCAATAATTTCCTAGCGATTTCTTCCTAAAACCTATCATTCAAGTATCTTTAGTGAACATTTCAATTTTTGAATATTAAAAATAATGTATATGTTGGGGGGGGGGGGGGCGCCCAAAAAAAAGGGGGGGGGGGCAATATGAATTTTAGACAGGCTTAGGTGGGGCATAGCACAAAAAAGGTTGGGAAACACTGGATTACACTATTGCCACACTCTTTAAAAAAAAAAATTATAATAAAATCCCTGTAACTTAATTACTCTCTCTCTCTCTCTCTCTCTCTCTCTCTCTCTCTCTCTCTCTCTCTCTCTCTCTCTCTCTCTCTCTCTCTCTCTCTCTCTCTCTCTCTCTCTCTCTCTCTCTCTCTCTCATATATATATATATATATATATATATATATATATATATATATATATATATATATATATATATATATATTGTGGTTACGTTGAGAAGGTCTAACTATTTGTCCATCTGATTGTCCGCCAATCTGTCTTTTGTTTGTCTGTCTGCCCATCTGGATGGCTGTCTATCTGTCTCTCTCAGTCTTTCTGTTTTTATCTGTCTGTCAGGCTTCCTTTCTGCTTGGCTGTGTGTCTGGCTGTGTTTCTTTATGTCTACATTCTGTCTGTCTGCTTGTCTGTCTGTCTTTGTGCCAGTGTGGTGAACCACAATTGATGTGTTTTAAATACACGGAGTTTTAAAAGTGCCGCAAAATGCTATAAAGAAGGTTGTAAAAATGCGAACCATTTATCATTCTCTTGTAAAGCGCTCATTTCTGTGTATATCGGATCTTGTCTGATCAGCCCGCAATGCCGGGGATTCAATGGCTTATTAACCAATTGCGTGTATTTTATCAGGCGCTTTTGTAAGACAGCAGACTAGGCTGTGTTCTTTCATATTATCTTTACATTGTCTGACACACACACGCGCGCGCGCGCACGCACGCACACACACACGACACGACATCACAAGACAACATAACACATTACAAACACAGATACGCACACATCACACTACACGATAACACAATACAACAGGGGAACACTACACACAAACACACACACACACACGCGCGCGCGCGCACGCACACACACACGATACGACACCACAAGACAACAAAACACAGCACGGGGACATTACAAACACACACACATCACATTATACGATAACACATTACAACAGGGGAACATCACACAACACACACACACGCGCGCGCGCGCGCGCGATACGCCACATTACACGACATCACAAGACAACACAACAGAACACGGGGACATTACACACACATACACGACACATCACATTACACGACACGACAACACAACACCGGAGCATTATATTATACACACACTTGTTTGGGTATGTGTGTACATTTGTGCGTATATATTTGTACGAGGGCGAGTCAGTAAGTAAGTCACGTAGTTCTGTGGGATGGCAGGTAAATGTAGTTGGTGTTTTCTGCAGGTGTCATTAGGTGACAGCAACATCGAACTTTATTTTCCCCAGGAAGGTTAACCCAGTCAACAACTGCCCGCAGAAGTCGGATGTGTCGGCCTAACGGCGCAAGAACGCAGCTCTAATGTAAACAGGCACAACGCAATCATGTCCGAAAAAAAAAAAACATCCGGATGAACGCAGAAGAAGAAGAACTTTATATTCCCATTCGTCAGGTGGCGCTAGGTGTCTCATGCGCATGCGCAGCGCATAAACAATATGGCGACTGTACTTACGAAGTGTACAACAAAGAGCAACGTGCTGTTGTGCGTTTTTTATTTAATTAATTTTTTTTTTTGGGGGTGGGGGGGGGGGGGAAGGACTGCCTGCGAAGGACATTCATAAGGAAATGCTTCCTGTTTATGCTGACAAATGTTTGTCTCATAAAGCGGTGCATAGTTGGGTAGACAAATTTTCTCAAGGACGCTCTAAAATTGTTGATGAAATCCGATCTGGTCGTCCTATTGAGATTGCAACAGAAGCATCCTTGCAGCGGGTGGAAGAGATGATTAGAGGTGACAGGCGAGTGATGATAGACTCTGTAGCATCTGCAATAGGGTGCTCACATGGTTCAGCATACAGCATAATGCATGATCGATTGAAATTTAAGAAAGTGTGCTCATGGTGGGTACCCAGACAATTGAAGGAGGAACACAAAATGAACCGATTTGGCCTGTCCTTGCATCATCTCTGTCGATACGAAGATGAAGGAGAAGACATGCTGAACAGGATTGTTACTGGGGACGAATCATGGGTGCATCACTACCAGCCCGAATCAAAGCGTGCTTCAATGCAATGGAAACATCCTTCTTCGCCTTGTGTCCAAAAATTCAAGGTTACGCCATCAGCAGGGAAGGTTATGCTGACAGTGTTCTGGGATTGTCAAGGAGTGCTTTTAACCAATTTCAAGAAGAAAGGTGACAATGTGAATTCTGAATCGTACTGTGAAGTTCTATCGATGCTTCATGATGCAATTCGAAGAAAACGTCCAGGACTGCTGACTAGAGGAGTGTTGCTTCTTCATGACAATGCCAGACCACATACGGCTCGATTAACTCAGGAGAAAATTAACCAACTAAGGTGGGAAGTTCTGGAACATCCACCTTACAGCCCCGACTTAGCCCCTAGCGATTTCCACCTTTTTGGTCCACTGAAAACCCACCTTGGCGGGAGACATTTCGCGAATGACGCCGAAGTTGAATGTGAAGTGAAAACGTGGTTTAGAAAACAGAGCACGCAGTTCTATGCAGCCGGTTTGGGAGGACTGATAAAACGATGGGATAAGTGCATCAATGTTGGTGGAAATTATGTTGAGAAATAAAGGGACAATATATGTATAAAAATAAACTGGTTTCAAGTTGTTATCATATTTAGTTATTTTTCTACAGCCATTTGTGACTTACTTATTGACTCCCACCCGCACACTTGTGTGTGTGTGTGTGTGTGTATGTGTGTGTATATATATATATATATATATATATATATATATATATATATATAAACAGAATGTATGTATGTGGGTGGGTGGGGGTGGCTATATCTTATGTTAAGCCCCCTGGCTATAGATAGATAGATAGATAGATAGATAGATAGATAGATAGATAGATAACTGATAGATAGATAGATAGATAGATAGATAGATAGATAGATAGATAGATCTGATCCGATAGATAGAGAGGGTGGGAGAGACGGACGGATGGACGGACGGACGGACGGACAGACAGACAGACAGATAGACAGACAGACAGACAGACAGACAGACAGACCCTGATGGGGAGCATCTCATTTAATTCATATAAGTAGTCCTTTAAGTTCCCGTTCCCGACTGTCTGTCTCTCTGACGACCCGGCACGTCTGTCTGTCTGTCTGTCTGTCTGTCTGTCTGCCTGCCTGCCTGTCTGTCTGTCTGTCTGTCTGTCTGTCTGTCTGTCTGACCCGGCCCGGCTTCGCCCAGCTCCTGGTGGGGAGCATCTCATTTAATTCATATAAGTAGTCATACTGTTATTGGCCCCACAGATCAGGATACAACCGATTATGTATATCATAGGTTCATTTGTGAATAGTGTATGTACTGTCTTGCGATACTTTTAAGTCCCACTCAAAGTATTGAAGGATACTCACCGACGACAACAGGAAGCAAGCAATGACATTAGGTTAGATACACAATACAGTGAGATTAGTCGTGTTAAAACTATGAAATTGTTATTAATAATAGGACACATGTCACGAACAAGATCCCAAATAACAGGTCGGAAGTTGGGTAGCCTCAGCGTTCCACATTTTTAATAGCCCATTTCTGACGCCCTGACTCGTTTTGGCTGACGTTTTTTTTTAAATTTATAGTTTACATTACATAGTTATAAGATTGCAGAATAGACAAGAGCAATTATATACAGTTTTAGACATACGGGGGCTTTGCATAAACAGTCACCCACAAAAGTTGCTCACGTGGCCACTCTACGCCAGCGCTAATATCCACATCTGATTATTTCGCTACTTTGCCGATATTGGGTCCTAATAGAAATCATTGATGTTCCAACGAAAGAGGGTAGCATTAGGGCTACGTTAACTGAGGGTAGGGGGCTTTGTTGCTCTTCGATTGATTGAAAACGGCTTTTAAAAAACTGGGGCGATTGGGAAGGGGAGAACGACGGGAGAGAGAGAGAGAGAGAGAGAGAGAGAGAGAGAGAGAGAGAGAGAGAGAGAGAGAGAGAGAGAGAGAGAGAGAGAGAGAGAGAGAGAGCATGGCCATGGCATGGCACTAAGGGAAAGTTCCAGATTGGGGGTGAGGAATAATAGATGCACTGCATGTAAATTGGACAGATCCGCAGATTGTAATTGTACTAGGAATTGAGAATGTTTTTGTGCAAAATGATGTGTGATATTACGACAGTTTACACCGGTTCGGTCAGTTTATTTCAACACACATTTCTGGCATAGAAGGAGTCGAGTGCCGGTTAGTGACTGCTGCTGCGTGTAACAGTTCGGGAAGTGTGTAGATTGTGTTCACAGACTGGGCCACACTTGCAGGTACGGACACCCAGTTAGATTGTGCTGTTCTAAGTCCGAAATCTTTGCGCCGTGTGTGCTGACCGTGTGGTGGTTTTCAGCTTCCAGGTTTAGGTTCAGTATTTCTCTCTGTGTGTCTCTCTGTTTGCGTGCGCGTGCATGCGTTTGTGTGTGAGAATCTGCGTGCGTGTGTGTTCTAGAAAATTATACGCTTCAGTTATTAGTGTCTTCTACTTCTTCTTTCTTCTTTCGAGTGAAATGCGTCACAGCTAGTTTTGCACATCAGAGGTCAGTGTGTGTCCGACTTCGACATACATTTATGTAAGGTTGCATCCAAGCTTTATCTACCCGCGGGTGGGTTTACTTTTTTTTAAAGTTTTACCATGGCAGGACCCTGGCGGACTGCTCTTTGCGATTTTCAGCCACCGCGGGATTTTTAAAGTGCGCAATATGTACACGGACTTCCCGTTTTCCGCAATGATCAGAGAAGGCTATGTATCCGATCTCACTACCCAAGATATCGGGATAACGCATGATATCATTAGATAACAAAGGTTATTGGAAAAACTCCAAACACTATGCAGGAATCCAACCCAGTAACTTCTGAGCCTGAAGCGGATACCGTAACCTCTCAGCCACAACTGTCTTCAGTTACTAGTTTAACCCATGTTAGCCGGGAGACCGGGGTTCGAATCCTCGGTAAGGTGTGGGATTGTTTTCTGTCGGGGGCAAAAAGAAAATCCTAACCTGCACAGTTCGCGGCGACTGCACTAGCCAGGCGGCCTTAATTCCTCAGGCTCAAAGACCCCTCTTCCATACACCGCAAGGTACTATATTGGCAGTAAATGGCAGTTATGACAGTATAAGAATAAACTAATCATAGATGACTATGTATAGGTTCAATATGGCTATGACTGCACATGTTAACATTCTTGACACATAAACCAATCATAGGTTGAACAGTGTCTAAGACCGAACATTTTAACATTCTTGACACATTAACCCACGCAACCCATCAAAGTTTAAACGGTGTCTACAACCAAACATTTTAACATTATTGACATATTAACCAAGCGACGAACCATAGTTTGAAAGGTAAGGGAATTCATACAATTAATAACAAGTTACGACATTTAAAAGAAAGGGTCTTGCCTTTAATTTGAAAGGGATTGTTGTCCATATAATGTAATGACTGAAGGGATATGGGTTTACCCTTTTTATTTATATAAAGCACGCATATACAA
This sequence comes from Cepaea nemoralis, assembly GCA_014155875.1. Taxonomy (NCBI): domain Eukaryota; kingdom Metazoa; phylum Mollusca; class Gastropoda; order Stylommatophora; family Helicidae; genus Cepaea; species Cepaea nemoralis. Next base: position 65,900 of record JACEFZ010006563.1, on the reverse strand, counting down.
TGCTTTGCCTTAGCAAGCCAAACTGAAAAGATATATCTAAGGGAGATATTCACAACACAGGGTTATAAAATGCTAAACTTACTAAACTAAAAAAGACAGTGAAGTGTATATAAGAGACAACATTGCAGATATAACAATAATTTCGGAAGAAAGAAGAAGTAGAATACCAAGCTTTAAATGACTCTCTAAAATTCGCATCTTCTTCCAGGAACCATCACTGTTCTGTCTAAACCGCCGCGACCTTGAACATGACTAGAGTACGTCAGTGTTCGAGACATGATGCTGCTTGTGGCCAGCTTTCTTCTATGTTCAGATCTTGTATAATGTCAGGCTCTTCTCCTTGATCCATGGTATTCTGTCCATTTTTATGAAACACGGATTCCAAAATCGCCGATTGTCTCTTTAGTGGTTTTGAAATAATCCATAATGATATAATCACATCTGCATCATGCCACAGGAAAGAATCGTGTTCTTATAATGTTACTTTATTTGTTTCCTGGTCTTGTGCCAAATTATTATTTAGCCCCAGCATTGCTATGGCTTCTGACTTATTTTCAACAGTCACAATTATTTTCATTTGTGGAGCAACGATATTCACAGTTTGTGACATTTTCAAGTTCTTCTTCGTTGATTGTAATTTGTAATTGATATGTTGTTTTGGTTATGGACATTTTGTTGAACAAGTTCAGAAAAATATGTTTGTACTGTTTGAGGGGAGAACAATGCCTTCTGCCTATCTGAGGTTTGGAATTCAAAGAAAAGAATGTTATGAACACAAAAAAGCAAATGTAGCATCTTTCGATAGATTGTGTACACATGAGTTTAGGCGACATAATGTTGTGATACAGGCGAATGTTGAAATTATCACGTATGACCAAATGGTTCTGTTTGTTTTAGTTCTTTGGCAAGAAAAATGAAATACCTTTATGTAATATACATGTAAATTGGAATATTTGTCCGGAGGATTTATATTCAGTGTTCAGTTACACCCCATTTGCTCAGGCAGTCACTTGACTTAGCTAGCCCAGTCCATGTTTATTTAAATGTTTACGTGTATGTCAACACCACAATGTAATATACAAGTAAATGGAAATATTCTTCAACAAGTGAATCGGCACAATTATCTCGGAACAGTCATAACATCTGATGGGAGATGCCTTGAAGAGATTAGAACAAGAATCGCCATGGCGAAAGTAGCCTTTAGCTGATGAAAAACATTCTGACCAAGAAAAAGATGTCAATTGAAACGAGAAAAAGAGTGTTGAGGGGATACATAGAGCCAGTTCTTTTGTATGGATGTGAAACTTGGACAATGAGCAGTCAAGCTGAAAAAAACATCTGATGGCTGCAGAAATGTGGTTTCTGAGGAAAGTGCAAAGAATACCATGCACAGACAGAAAAACCAGTGACCAAGTACTACAGGAGACAAATGAAAATCGTAAATTGATTAGAGAAATTAGACGTAGACAGTCAACATTTTTTGGACATGTTATGAGAAAAAATGGATTAGAGAACTTAGTGACAACTGGCAAGATCGAAGGAAACAGACCAAGGATAAGACCGAGAGGAAAATACCTGGATGGCTTGGCCACATGGCATGGTCGAGGCAGGAACACTGAGCTAATCCAAGACTCTGGTGATCGAGTGAAATGGCGAGTCATGACCGCCCACGCTTTCCGGCATAGCACATGATTGATTGATTGTATGTCAAAAGTCTTAAGTATTTTTTTTTTGCACTATGTGTTGCCGTGCCATATGAGCAGCAATCCCACAGGGCAGGGGTACCATACTTGGAGAACATGCTGTGTTAGCATTGTCTGTGTTCTCTCTTCACTATCACTGACACATCTAGAAGAATGCTCATGCCAATACAGTTTGATTTCAGTGATGCCAGGGCTTACCTTGAGATTAGTGTGTTAAAGTCGATTACAACTGTTAGATTCCAATGAATCGATAAGTCACAGTTGTACGGGCTAATTTCGTATTGAAAATCCAAACCAAGCTAGGGATCTAGATGTCAGCGGAACCGAGAATGTCAGCAGAAGTAAAGATTCAGTCAGTCAAGTAAGTGGCTTCGTTGTAACGAGTCTATGTCCTGCATCTTGGTGCAAGTAAAGATTCGACTAGAGTAATCACATAAATGTTGATAAAAATCTTTGCTCATTACTGCGGGTTTGAACCCTGCCTCTAGATTTGCGAGACCGCTAATCCATCAGCTAATCTGCATGGACCGAAAACAAATACAATAGTATTCTAACAATACCTGGATGTTTATGTTGTCATGGAAACCTCTCTGTTCCCCTGAAAGTGTTTAAATTACAGGGCCCATTACTGCTAGAGCAGTTGTACGATGGGGGAGACAATCAATACGAAGGAAACATTGAAACAACAATGCAATAGAGGCCAACGACCAAGTCACACAGTAATTACGAAACAGCTGTCTCACAGCTGTGCATTAAAAGTCTAGCTTTGATGTTTCGAGGCTTCCCTTGTTTCCATCGCGTGTGTAGTCTAGATTCAGTATTAATGTATTATTTCGTGTGGTGCACTTTAGCTTTTCCGTGCTCACGCGTTGCAGGTATCTGGTGTCTGTTCACATCTCTAGAACTTCAACCAAGCTTTTTATTTGTAAATACCTGCGTTTTAGTGGTTGCTTAACACACAGAAATGTATGCGTATTCGAGGCCATCTACTGTGTTTGATTTCTCGGATTGTATTCTGTCGTGTACTAGCAGGATTTCATGGACGTAGTTATTATTCATTTGCTATACATTTATTGATTCGTTCGCCTACAGGAAAACCGCGCTGTGACGTGTAGAGGCAATTGTTATCATGGGGTACTCAATGTTATGTTTAAGATGTTGGTCCGTGTAAGTGAAGATAGGCAGATCAACTAGATAGACTTACAGAATGCACGCCTGCTTGAATAAATACGTGGATGGATAAACAATAGAGGCCGCAGAAAAGGAATCATAAGAAACAAATTAGGAAGGTGACGACGGTAATTCAATTTGAAGATTCTCTCTCTCTCTCTCTCTCTCTCTCTCTCTCTCTCTCTCTCTCTCTCTCTCTCTCTCTCTCTCTCTCTCTCTCTGTCTTTCTCCCTCCTACACCTCTGCACCCTATCCCCTCCCTACCACTATTCCCCTCTCTCTTTCTCTGTCTCTCTCTCTGTGTGTGTTTGTGTGTGTGTGTGTGTGTGTGTGTGTGTGTGTGTGTGTGTGTGTGTGTCTTTCTCCCTCCTACACCTCTGCACCCTATCCCCTCCCTACCACTATTCCCCTCTCTCTTTCTCTGTCTCTCTTATTATTCCACCGTCTCTTTCTGTCTGCCCTTTTCTCATAGTCGATGAAATAATTTGTAGAGTGAACATGATTTAGCCGGAGATGCTGGATGCCAATGAATTACGTTGCTCTCTCCCCCCCCCCCTCTCTCTCTCCTCTCTCTCTCTCTCTGTCTATATATATATATATATATATATATATATATATATATATATATATATATATATATATATATATATATATATATATATATAATACTCGTACATACATGTTTATTGAGTGAATAAACTCTCCGAAATCATTGTTGATATTCGTGTATTTAGGAGTGAACTTATAGGCATGGCAGCTGTTGGTATGTGTCCACGTTTTTATTATTATACAGTAGTAAAGAGTAGAACAATAATCGAGACAGTTGTGATAATGTATTTACGTTGTTATTATTGTTAGCATTTTAGCGGATAGAATGATAGGCGTGACAGTTATGATAATGTTTCATCTCATCTAATCAAGTTCCTCTTGTACATGGCGGTGTCGAGGTGAAGCACACCAAAAAAAAAAAAAAAACAGTGGGGGAGTGCCCGTGTATGGGCTTCATATATTGAGGTTTGCACGGTCTCTGTAATTCCCTCTATCCATCGTTTATGTCGCCGGCTCTTCCCCTGCTTCCGCCTGGATGTACATCATTGCTTGTTGAGGTATACTATTAGTTGGTAATCTATAATAAAATCTAGCGCTGCTATAACCCCAACTTTAGTCTTGATTTCTTCATTTCTGATTTTCTCTTTTCTTGATACATTGAGTATTCTTCTCAGGAGTCTAATTTCTGTTGTTGTGATGTTTCTTTTATCTTTTTCTGTCATTGTCCAGGTTTGGCATTGGTAGCATAGAGTTGGTAGGAAGATTGTGTTGTAGAGTGCTTTCTTAGTGGCTATAGATACATGTCTGTTCTTTAGTATTGGTGCCATTTGTCAAGTGAGTTGATTTGCCTTATTGCATCCATTTTCGATCTCGTCTGCTGATTTGCCATTGGATGATATTATACTTCTTAGGTTTGTTGTTTGTTTGTTTGCATATCCTTTACATGACATTGCTGTCAACATCAGCATCTTTCAACTGATTGTTGATTTCTTGGCAATATTACGCTCAGCAGTTTGCCATTGCTTTCTGAGCGGCCGGCTCAATACCCCGTAAGTTACCGACGCGATTCGAACCACTGCTGATTCTCACCGTCGTCACGTTACTTACGAGAGTATACAAGATTACGGAGAAAAGTCGCTAACCTCTAGGCCAGGAAGCCGGCACTTCTTAGGTACTTGAAGCTCTTCACTTGATTTAGGGGGTGTTCTTTTAGATGACGGTTTATTGTGCTTTCTTCTTTGGTTATAGTCATTACCTCTGTTTTACTTGTGCTAATTTTCATGTTATGTTCTATACGCACTTCGTTCAGACTGTTTATGTGGTCTTGTAATTTTGATTCTGATTTTGCTATTAGTGCTTGATCATCCGCAAATAAGAGTTCTTTAATGGTGTGATTTGCCGCTGGTTCTTCTTCTGTGTTCTGTTCTTCATGCGGTGTTATTATAGTTTCTCTATGGCTGCTTTCTTTACATATGATGTCTATATAGGTTATGAATAGGAGGGGACAGGACACAACTTTGTCGTGCTCCCGATCCTATGATGAAGTGTTCTGAGTATCCTCCATGTGTTCTTACTGTGCATTCACTGTTGGTGTATAAGCTTCTCCATAAGTTTGTTATATGTGTACTCACTCCATATCTTTTAAGAATTTTCCATAGCTTGTTTGTATCTACTCTATCAAATGCCTTTTCTTGTTCGACAAAGGTTAAGTAGAGTATCTCATTAAATTCGATATATTTTTCTATTAGTTATCTAAGAGCAAAGATTGCATCTGTGCATCCTTTGTTTTTTTTTCTAAATCCAAATTGTGTTTCGTTTAGCTGGGTTTCTATTATAGGTCGTAGTCTTTTCTCTAGAATTTTGCAGAATATACACCTGTATGACTTAAAAGGGAAATGCCTCTGTATTGTGTAAAGTCTTTTTTACTGCCTTTGTGTTTCCAAACTGGGATAATTATGGCTCTTCCCCAGTCTCGTGGTGTCTATTGTTCTATCCAAACATGGTTGAATAGCCTATGTAGCTATGCTGTTCCTACTTCTCTTGCTGCTTTAATTAGTTCATTTGGTATTTCGTCTTGTCCCGGTGATTTATTCAGGATGTCTGGTTCTAGTTTTTCGAGGGCATCTATGTCAGTTTCTTGGAGTCCTGTGGCATCTGATTGAGAAGTTGTTCGAAGTACTGCCTCTATCTTCTTAGTATTTGTTTTTGTTCACTTATTTGTTCTCCCTTTTCGCTGTTAATTATGTCAGTGTTGCCGGGGCCCATAAGGGAAGCAAAAATAGCAACACTGCAGCCTACCACGCATGTCGTAAGAGGCGACTAAGGAGGCTTGATGGTTCCGTCGCCCTGCTACTGAGTGAGTGCGTGGCGCGACACTGTGAGCTGTGAGTTTCGTGTGAAATGCTTTTGAATCTGCCCGAGGTTTTTTGGAATGTGACTGCATGTTCGGAGCGATGGCAGATGGCTATGTCCCAGAGTTGACCGGTTTTTGCTTTATGCAGAAATGCGTGGCTGCTGGGCTTCTGGTTGACTGCCACTGCCATCGACGATGAACTGTAATTCGTGGACTGTGTGGGTGAACATCTAGGAAACATCCAGATGGGAAAATGACTGCCGATTCCATCAGAGATAAACTGGGTGTTTCGTGGGGGACTATTGTGTTGACATTCTGGCGGCAGCATTATGCACAGTGTATCTGTGCGGGCTGTTGTTTGTCGAGACTCCTGTCTTTTCCACTTTTCACATTGGGCAGTGGGGAGCGTTTTGTGTGATATTCACTGGCACAGGAACGGAGCATAATGAGGACGACCCGTTGCTGTGAAGTTGGAACTGCGACTAACTAACTAACTAACTAACTAACTAACTAACTAACTAACTAACTAACTAACTAACTAACTAACTAACTAACTAACTAACTAACTAACTAACTAACTAACTAACTAACTAAGTTCGGTCAAATGGTTCTGCTCTGGTTCTCATTGCACTAATATTTTTGTAGAAGATTCTAGTTGCCTCCTTGTAGTTTTTATTTAGGGTTTCTCCATATTCCTTCCAGTCTTTTTGTTTTTCTCTCTTTATTCTTTTCGCATGTCTACTTGCTATTCTATATTCAATGTAATCATGTTCCTGTTCGCTTTTCACCCACTTTTTATACTTTACCTTTTTGTCTTTTACAGCTGTCTTTACTCCGGCGTTCCACCAGCTTGTTATTTTCTGTATCCGTATTTTGTGTTTTTTAATGGTTCCACGTGTTATTTTTGCAGTGTTCAGAATACTTGATTTGCACATCTTCCATTCTTCTTCCACCATTTTCTTTCTATAGGTAGTTAATTAGTTAGTTAGTTAGTTAGTTAGGTAGGTAGGTAAGTAGGTAGGTCGGTCGGTCGGTCGGTCGGTCGGTCGGTCGGTAGGTAGGTAGGTAGGTAGTTAGTTAGTTAGTTAGTTAGTTAGTTAGTTAGTTAGTTGCAGTTCCAACTTCACAGCTATAGGTAGCTTTAAAAAATTCCATTTAATTCTTTCTCATAATTTTCCGTCACTGTCTCGCCTTTGAGACAGGTGGGTTCAATGGAACGGTTTTGGCTCACGTGAACCGATTGAACGATTGGGTATAGGTAATGCGTTATTTGTTCCAGTTCTTTTATTTTTTCAGCAATCTTTAGTCACCAGTAAATTAAAATTTACACAGAAAGATTTCGCTTCCGCTAGTGTGAAGCAAGGCGCTAGGATCCATTTTTTTTTGTGTAGTAGAAAACGAGTTTGTTGTGTTTCGACATGATTGTTGTGATTTGAACTTCGAATTGACAACACCTTCTGGTTCTGGACCTCATATATTTTAATAAAATTACTGTTTGAAACAATTTTATATTATAGTTATTGTGATTTAAAGGACTTTGTGAAAGATTCAAAAACTAATACCACGTGCAGTATTCAGTTAATTATTTAGAAGGCGGTCATAATTTAAAAGAAAACTAACAGTGAAAGTTCCTCATAATATGATGGCACATGCCGACTTATGCTTGCACTAATGGGCCACACTTGTGCCACTAAATTTGCTATGCCTATCACAAAGTATTTAAGGAGTATTTAAATAATTAAATTTAAATAAAATAATAATTATAACTAAACAGAAAATATTGTTTAATTGTTTCTCAACACAATCTCAGTACAATCTGCCTGGTGTGTCAATTTTCCATTTTGTGTTAAAATTATGTGCTTCAAACTATTATGTTTTAATTGTGTTTTATTTGTGTTATGGAGCAGTTCTTATGATATTATTATATACAAGTGTTGTATTTAACATTGTTAAGTTTGAACTGGATTATCTGCAGCGGATACAAAATAACGACTTAGTAAGTAGAAATTTGTCATAACTGCCACACCTTTAATTTAAATTGTTATTACTAAACCTCTCATTATTGTCATAATATTTCTAACGTATAAATTAATTATTAACACTATCGTGTTCCCTGTGCAATCTCCTTTAATTTGATATATCATGCAGTATATCTGCTACAGTTTTAACCATTTTCACAACATTATGGTCACACACCCCTACTTTCCATTTTCTGCCATGAATTTCTGTTTGGTCAGGACCACTTTTTTGTTTGGCAGGCAGTCAGTTAAAATAATAAACACGTTTACTAATTCGCATGGTATGTGTTATCCTGGTCTTTGCTTTCTTCTTCTTTTGGTTCTTATTGTGGTATTAACTGCTTTCTGGTCTGTGTTCATACTTAAGTTGGGCACTGCCCTTGCATCTAATATATTTCTCTTTCTGTTATTTCTTGTTAATATGAAATCAGTTTGGCTTTTGGTGTCTAGATCGTTCCATTTATACCAGGTGTATATTTGCAAGTCTTTGTGTTTAAAAATGTATTTGTTATAAAGAGACCGTGTTGAGTGCATAACTCTATCAATCTACTTCCATTATCATTTCTTCCATTATCATTTCTTTCATTGTTTTGGTCTCCAAATGCTCCAAGATGTTTCTCTATGTCCGTTCTCTTATGTTTTAGTATTGCGTTGAAGTCTGCCATAACTATGATGTTGTCATGCTTGTCTATTTTATTAAGTGTATCGTGGCTGTCTTCGAAGAACTCCTCACACTCTTGATCATTGTTGTTTGTGTTACATGGTGAAAATATTTGTACGTATGTAGTAATAGTCTGTTATTTTATTCTCACCGTTATAATTCTTTCTGATATATATTTTATTTCTAATATTCTTCTTTCTAGCCCTGGTTCAATGACTATTCCTACACCGTACCTTGCCCTTTCTTGTTGTTCCACTCCAGAGTAGACGAACGTATAAATTTGGTGGATCTCCTTGCATCCCTTCCCTTTTATTCTGGTGTCCGCTATTCCCATCAATTTCCTCTTATGCATTGTTTCTATCAGTTCTTCTTCTTCTTTATTATTAAAACCGCAGATGTTAAGAGGGCCTATTTTTATAATCGCCAGTCTGTCTCGTTTGCCGCCATCATTGCCGGGTCCGTTACCGTTTGCATCAGTCCGTTTATGCTTATTGTGTTGTCCTCAAGCAGGAAAATAATCCCCTGCTGGTTTGCTAGGCCAGTTGCAGGTGTAGGACGAAAGAAATCTGACCAAGGGGAGGCCCCCCCCCCCCCCCCCCCCCGCTCTGGCGAGCCATATCCCCCGTAAGCCCATGACCTCGCTGTCATGGTTTCCCGGCCCACACCACGTGGAGGTGGGGTTGACTTGTGTAGTTTTCACTTTTCACCCTTCCCGAGAGTGGTTAGCCCATCCTAATCCTGCTGGCTGCAGGGCCAGGCGCAGTCCACACCTTGTAGGCCATGATAATGTTGACACGTTGGTATTACATAATTTTAGAGAGTAGAATTATAAACGGCACAATTGTGATAATATATATACAATTTATTATGATATAATTTTAAGGGATAGAATTATAGACGTGACATTGCTGATAATGTGTACACGTTGTTGTTGTTGTTGTTGTTGTTGTTGTTGTTGTTGTTGTTGTTGTTGCAATAAAAGTTTAGGGAATAATTTATAGACGTGACAAGCGTGATAATGTATACACATTGTTATTATTATATAATTTTAGGGAATAGAATTATAAACGTCACAATTTGCTGATGTATGCAAATTGTTATTATTATATAATTTTAGGGAATAGAATTATAGACGTGATAGTAGTGATAATGTATATACTCTTTTATTATTATAAGTTTAGGAAATAGAATTATAGACGTGGCAGCTATGATAACATTGGTATTAAAAAGATTTAGAGAGTAGAATTATAAACGTGACAATTTTGATAATGCATACACGTTGTTATTATTAAACTTAAACTTATAGAGATGATAGCTGTGATCATGTATAAACGTTATTATTATACAATTTTAGGGTGTAAACTTATGACAGCTGTTGACAGTGTATACACGCTATTATACAGTTGTAGAGTGTGAACCAGGTATCGGCAAACTACGGCACGCGTGACAAACGAGACAAACTGAACAATTTTCAGTGGCACACCAATGCTCAGTGGCACACCAATGCAATGAAATATAGTTTATGATACCATTCTTGTAATGCAATTCCTGCTTGTAATTCCTTCAAAACGAAAGTTAGTAAACATCAGAGGTAAGAATGTGTGATATGATGCAAACTGAGTATGTGTGGAGCAATAATGACCAAACTTGAGGAAGTTATATTTCCGTCATATCCTTCTCATCTCTCTCTCTCTCTCTCTCTCTCTCTCTCTCTCTCTCTCTCTCTCTCTCTCTCTCTCTCTCTCTCTCTCTCTTCCTCTCTCTCTCTCTCTCTTCCTCTCTCTCTCTCTCTTTCTTTCTCTATCTCAAACACTCTCTCTCTCTCTCTCTCTCTCTCTCTCTCTCTCTCTCTCTCTCTCTCTCTTCGTATAACATGCCATTCCATATTTTTTGTGTATTCTCATCTTTCATATTATCATTGTGTTTGCCACTTGATTTTATCATGTATAATATAACATTACTATAACGTGAGAGAGAGAGAGAGAGAGAGAGAGAGAGAGAGAGAGAGAGAGAGAGAGAGAGAGAGAGAGAGAGAAGGAGAGAGAGAGTGTGTGTGTGAGATAGAGAAAGAAAGAGAGAGAGAGAGGAAGACACAGAGAGAGAGAGAGAGAGAGAGAGAGAGAGAGAGAGAGAGAGAGAGAGAGAGAGAGAGAGAGAGTTGAATGGCATCACCATTTTTACGCTACACAATGTATATGTACAATTTTTTCTCCATTACTTACAATTTTTGCGAGAATCCTCACGATAATCGTCAGTGTATATGTGTGTGTAAAATTTGGGAGTTTATTCATACTAGTTTCAGTGATCATGTGAGGCATCATGTATGTGTCTAGATGTGAGGATGTGTGTGTGGGTGTGTATGTGATGGATGTGTGTGTGGGGTGGTGGTGTCGGGATGTATGTATGGAGGGGTTGTGTGTGGGGAATATGTGTGTGTGGGGAATATGTGTGTGTGGGGGTGTGGGTATGTATGTGTGGAGGGGTTGTGTGTGGGGGATGTGTGTGGGTTGATGGTGATATGTGGATGGATGAAGGGATGTGTCGGTCGGTGGGAATGTGTGTTTGAGGGATGTGTGTGTGTGGGTAGGGGATATTTTGAAGGATAGATGGAAGTGTGAGGGTGTGGGTGGGTTGGGGGTGTGGGTAGGGAATGTGTATTTGTGTGGGTGAATGGGTGTGTGGGAGATGTGTGTGGGTTGGGGGATAGGTGTGGGTGTCTGTGAATGGGATATGTCTGTGTGGGTGGGAGTGTGTGAGTGTGGATGGGGTAAATGTGAGTGGGTGGAGGATGTATGTGTGTGTGGTGAGGGTGTTTGTAGGTGGGGGATGTGTGGGTGGGTGGAGAGATGTGTGTGTGGGAGGGTGGGGAGATGTGTGTGTGTGGGTGAGAGATGTGTGGGCGGGGATGTGTATGGGGAATGCATGTGGGGGATGTGTGTGTGTTTAGGGGAATGTTTATCGGTGGGGTATTGTGTGGGAAGGGTGATGTTTGAGGGGTGGGTGGGTGGGGGAGGTGTGGGATGTACGGGTGGATGAAGGATGTATGTGAGGATGGGGGATGTGTATTTGGCTGGGTGGTTAGGGTGTTTGTGGGTGGGCAGATGGGAGATTCGTGTGTTGATGGATGGGTGGGGGATGTGTGGGTGTGAGTGGTTGATGGATGAGTACGTGAGTGGGTGGATATGTGTGAGGTATTAGTGTATGGGTTGGAAGATGTGTGTGGGCGGCGGATGTATATGGGTGGGTATATGTGGGTGGTGGGGTGTATGTGGGTGGGAGGTGTGTGTTTTTGGATGGGGAATATGTTGGTGAGTAGGGATATGTCTATGGGTGGGGGATGCGTGTGTGAGTGTATGGGTGGGGAGATGTGTAGTTAAGGGATGTGTGATTGGGGGAGTGGAGATCGGGGGGGGGGGGGGCGATGGTTGGCGGTTGGGTGGGAGGTTTGGTGTGTGTGGGTTGGCGGTTGGGTGGGGGTGTGTGTGGGTGCGGGATGTGTGGGATAGGGGAGATTGTGTGGGCGGGGTGTGTGTGTGTGTGGGTGGAGGATGTGTGTAAGTGGGGGATGTGTGTTTAGCTTAGTGGTTGGGGGTGTGTGGGTGGTGGAGGATATGTGGATGGGTGAGTGTTGGTAGGTTATGGGATGGGTGGAGGATGTGTGCGTGTGTGTGGGGAGATGTGTGAAGGTGGGGGATGTGTGGGTGGGTGGTGCATGCATGTGTGCCTGGAGTTGTGTGTGGGTGGGGGATGTGTATGGGGGATGTGAGGTGGGTGGGAGATGTGTGTGTGGATGGGGAGATGGTGTATGTGGGTGTGTGTGTGGGATGTGTAGGTGGGGGACGGGTGGATGGATGGGGACATTATGTGCCGGGGGTATGTGTGTGGTTGGGTTGTGGATGTGTGTGTGGGGAACACGCGGATGGATAGGGAATGGGTGAGTGGGGGATTTGTCTCATAGGATGGTAACATGCATTGTTTATGCTTACAACATTCACTTGACAATGTTTTTTTTTCCTATGTGAATATTCTATGCACTGATGAACGAAAGATGAGTGATTGGAAAAGCCGAATGTAAGACGGGCCTGCGTGCCCATTTTGTTACCCTTTGAAAATAAAGTCTGTTCGTTCGTTCGTTGGTTCGTTCGTTCTTTCGTTCGTTCGTTCGTTCTTTCGTTCGTTCATTCTTCTCTCCCCTAGTTGTATAGGTCTCTTGGCTGTAATATATTAATGCCAATATTATACCACAGCGACCATAGCACAGTTGGTTTTATAATTAAGCATTAAGGTGCCGTTAAAATGTTCGTTCTGCAAGCTATTGGACATTCTGTCTTATCAAAATGTATATATGGCAGTTTTATTTTTAAAAAATTCACAATGATGTGTTAGAGCCCTCAGGAGGAACTGCTTGTCCCTGTTGTCTTGGCGCCGTACATTATAATTATGGAACAGTTAAATTAATCTTTCAGTAGTCTTCTTCGCTCTGTTTTCATGGGGAGTACGTCACATCTAGTACACCTGACCTAAGTCTGACTCTAACTTCAGTGGCATTGTGTAGGGTTTTCTTTTCCTTCTAAACAGATTCCACTAGGTAATGAGCTCTATCTAACCACATGCATGGTTTTTGTCAGTCATATTTTACCACGACAGAGATCTCACGGTGTACTACTCTATGCGATATTCAACTCCCTTGAGATGTTTAATGTGCGCATCAAGCACACCGGGCCACCCTTTTTTCCACTCGTATCCGTGAAGATAAGTTATCTGATCTCACCACCCAAGAGATCAGGTAGCACGTGTGATATCATGTGATGACCAGTTTTTGTTGAAAAAGATTTCCAGCCCTATACAAAGAAGCGGACCAGGTAACTTTTGAACCAGAGTCGGACACGACATCTCTCAGCCCTTTCCAATAGTCTAACATTCACTGCCCCATTCATTGTTCTTGTAAGCTCATTGTACTATATAACTCCCTTCACCAGTAAATACATCTACCAGCTCTCTGATAAATAATTCACACCTTCTTTTTTATCATTCTTCGCGGGTATATTGTCCGTTTCGCCTGTCTAACTCCGTATTTCAGACTGTAGAGCCATTCCAGTACGTAATGTTTGCGATGGAATGTATATTGTTCACGAGCCTACTGTACCTGTGGGCTTTGAGACGTACTTTAGATCTTTGTCGACTTTGATGAAATTCTTGCATGCAATCCAAGGTATGCATAGAAAAGGGGAGAGGTTATCTATACCAGCTGAATAATTGTATATTATAGTTGGTTCTCTATATTCATTGAGGAATACTGCAAAGTAAGAATGAATCTGTTTTATTGCCTTTAGTCTGTTGCAATAAGTGGAAACAGTGGCTGTTCGGGAAGGATCATTGTACGGCTTTATACTTTATCATTGTGTACGAACTCCGTAGCATTGTCGAGGATCCAAATGTAAATGTGAAAGGCATGACATATATCGTTATTCGGGGAGTGAAGTGATAGGACTTTGCTAGATCATGGCATTCTTGCTGAAGTGATCAGCTTATTTCCCCGCGCCACTCTTCCTAAATGAAGAATATCTGATGCTCAGTGAAGCTGTCGGACCCCCTAGAAATTGCGATAAAGTAGAAACAACACCATTCTTTATAAACATCCAAACATACATTCTTTGGTCATCTAACAGGATTGTCAGTTTTATTCCAATTGCACAAGATTATAACAGATTTAATTCTCTTCCTGCCTATACATTGTAGCGTAAGAGTCACTTGCAAGTTCCAGTGACCCCAATAGCCCTGCCGACGGCAGCCTAACTACTGACAGAGTTCAGGACTCGTACATGTCGACGGGAAGTTGTCCTGACCAAGTGAAACGCAAGTAGCCGTGTAGTGCAATTAAACGGAAGTCTACATAGAAGAACACTGCCCTGGTACCTACATGGACTCATCTTGGATCAGCAAAACACTCTACAGAAAACTGGGGTGGAAGGGTCTCCTGAATCTAACAAAATAGCAAAGAAGATGGTCAGTTAACAACTGGAAAATTCTCAAGTAACTTCAGAGTAGAGACAGATGTCTTGAAAGCTGCACCAAAAATCTTCGTGACAGTTAAAAATACAGAGAAACAAATAGCTCTTTCTGAAGATACGAAGTCAACTGTTTCAATACTGAAAAACAGAAAGAGTACGAAACTAGCAGACCTAAGGGCAGCACTACATGAACTATGCCAGAAATCCACAGGGTTGTAATACCGTGAATTCCTTCACATTGCAACATACCTAGACATGAAGAAGCCACCAGAATGGCAAAGAAAGGTGGACGATTATCTCTGCCAGATATAGACATAACCTCTGATGAGGCCAAAATATTTAAAAGAACCAATTGTAAAGTCTCAGTACACTTTGTATATAGAACAAATTTGAAGAATCAGGTTGTTGATGTCATCAACAAATGTGTTCCACAGTCCATCGTGAAGCAATATGCAGCGAATGGCTGTCGTCTGCAGGGGTAAATCTTTGCATTTCAAATAGAATGGTGTTATCAACGGAAGAAAACATTTTTTTGGGGTTTAACAAGTGTTTCGAAATGACGGTCTATACATACGGGTGGCTATTCAGTGATGTATAGCAAGATTTTCTGATAAACAACCTCCTCATCGCATTACGGTTAGACATTTGTTGAATAAGTTTCCTGCTACGGGAAATGTGGAAGATGCTCCGCGATATGGTAGGACTGCAGAATCTGAAGAGAAATGTCTAGATATCCAAGACAGAATCCTGAAAAGTCCAAGCAAAGTTCTTAAGGAAAATGTCGCAACAAGTAAACGTATCAGTGAGCACAGTGCACAAAATTCTCAAACAACGATGACATTTTTATCCATACAGGATTTCTGTTGTGTCTTAACTAAAAGAGTCAACCACTCCGCGTGGTTTCAAGCATTTGTTAGCTAAAGAAGACGAATCAATTCTCGATGTGATGAGGCATGGTTTCATCTATCTGGATAAGTTGACAGCCAAATAATCGTATTTGAAGCATATTTAATCCTAATGCATTTCATGAAGCGTATCTACACTATGAGAAAATTGAGGTATAGTGTGCCGTCAGTTGAAAACGTTTTATTGGACCAATTTTCTTCAACAACACTGTAAATGCCGATCGGTAGTTTACTGACATTCTGGGACCTTTTTTTTTTAGAACAGCTGAATGAATGTGAAATTGAAGCGTGGTTCCAACAAGATGGTGCAGCTGCATACACACGGAGAACATCTCTGCGTTTTGTGGAATACATTTTCGCAAATCGTATAATATCACGTGGAATTTGGCTTGCTCGTTCTCCAGATCTAATTCCATTAGATTATTATATATGGGGTTTCTTCGACGGAAATGTTTACAAAAATAATTTACACACAATTGAGGATATGAAAGAAGCAATTAGAATTACCATTCAAGAAATAACAACAGACATGTCGCAGAAGGTATTTGACAATATGAAGAGACGCATACGGTCATGTCTTGAAATCCCCGGTGGAGATTTCCAACTCCTGTTATAATGAATACTTCATTGGTACTTTCCAGCTTCGCCCAAAAAAAGTGCTAGGGCCAGGGGTGGCCAACCTTTTTAGCAGGCGGGCCAAATTTCAGAAATAATATTTCCTGCCGGGCCACTCACCTAATTTTTTTTTGTAAATTAAATTAAGCAAGCAAGCGTGCTACAGCCTCGACCACATCGTCGCTTCCCACTCCGCGGGCCGCAACATGACTCCCGGCTGGCCGCATGCGGCCCGCGGGCCTCGTGTTGGCCACCCCTGTGCTAGACCATATCAGTGACCATTATAACTAATTTAATGAGTTTTAGCTTAGTTTTTGATGAAGTCATGTACTTTATTTTGCATATTTATTCTACATGCAAAGTGTAGTGAGAATTTACAAACACCCGATAGAACCAAGTGAAAATCAGATCCTCTAGGCCACCAGAACGATGATGCATATTATCAACCCATCAACAATCTTCAGATTCAAACACATGACACAGGCTGAAATAATACATGTATAATAATCTAAATATAGGAGCCACCGTTTAATGTAACTGTTGAATGTAACATATGCAGAAGAGAGAAAACGTTTTTGACATATACCCGCTTAATTTGAGGACATATTCTATGGAGATGTTAACAGGTTTAAGTTGACTGCAGTTTTCTTTGCATTCGTTCATTTTGACGTCAGAAGTTGAACGAAGAAGAGGAGGAAACGGAACAGCCGAAGACTGGGACCAGATGCCTATCGTAGTAGAATTACTGGACCAGATGACCGACGAAATAGTCTGTGAGTGTATGGCAAATGTCGAAGCGAAGAATGGTATGTCAAGAAATTGTTTTGCAGTCTTCGACTTTAATAACCTGAAATAACATGACATGACATCATTGTACCCCCCTGTCGTGTGTTTCCTTTAAAGTGTCGTCCCTGGAGTGAGGGGAATCAACACCCACATTATTTTTAACCCCATATCATTTTTCTGGAGAATCCACCAGATTCCGTCCACCACACTCCCTCAGTCAGTGGATACCTCTTTCTCTCTCTCTCTCTCTCACCACTTGCTCATGCCCCCTCTCACACTTCCCCAAAACAACATACTTAACAACTCTAGCTTCAAAAAATTAATAACAGATTAATTTAATAAAGAAAAGTGTATGTATGTGAGAAGTGTATGTGTAGAATGTGTGTCGTATACTCTAGTGAGTCCGCAGAATCAGACCGAACATCTCAGGAGCAACATCCGATCATCATGGTAAGGACTACACAACATCATCTGAGTCAGCACAAAATGACCTCACCAAACGATGTGTCTCTCCTGCCAGATGTAGACTATCTCCGGTAGCTTGTGATAATCACGATACTAGGACATCAATCACAGATATAGTCCGATACTGATCCTAACTTGATCATAAACACTGTCCCTAAATGTTCTTAGAGTTTGAGACTTCACAATTCCTGAATAGTGAAAACGCAGAACACTGTCCCTTGAAATTAACATTATTCCTTTCTACGAGATGTCCTAAAGTTCTCACCCTCTCTCAAGCATTGTACATAGTCTCACAGGAATCTACTAATTTCCTTGACACTTCTTATTGTTATTTTTCCATATGATGTGGAAAAAAAAACACTCATTAATGTTCAGGTCTCGTGTGGCGTGTAACACAAACATTATTGTTCTGAGAAGTCATCCTGTTGGATGCTTATAGGTATCGGCTCACCAGAGCCATGTCCTTCAGACTTTTTCTATCATAGGCCCAGTGCAAAGGCTGATGTATAAACCTTCCTGCACTACTTTCTCCAGGATTTTAATTTGCCATGTTTCAGTGGTTTTCATCCTAACCTGAGGGAACCTGTAAAAGAGAGAACAACACACCCGGTGAGAGCAACCTGTCACTGACCCCTATTAGATGAGTGTAGGCCGATGGCCTCACTCAGATACATGACAGTGAACCAACTCTGTCATGGGCAGAGGAGCTCATCACCTCGGTCTGAGGTAGGGCAAGACAAGGACAGAGCAAAATGTAAAGTGTAGAACCCCAGTAGACCCCACTGGAAGATCCCACCATTGGACATTCTCCCTATCCCCCAACCATCCTCAGTCTCTCTAAACATCATCCCATTTCACTATTCCCAACCAGCTGAGCTACTTGACTTCTCACACTAGTTAATTTTAACAATGCGATTGCCTACTGTCGCCGATACTCCTTGACTACCTAACCACAACGCAACAACACTATGATAGAGTTCTAAACTCTATCTATCACTAAGCTATTCCACATTATTTACAGCTAGATGCTATCCCGCAAATACCTTATGCAATCCTGGCTCAATCCGGAATCGAATTCACAATTTGCCATAAAAGACACATGTTAATTGATACATAACACATGCGATTCTATTCAACACTAGAACCGAGCCAGCTAACACTTCTGTCTAGTCCAATTCCATTCTTCACACTGGCGGCAAAAGAATTTATGTTTTCTGCAGTCGGAGATTGTCCGAGTGACGTCATTCTCCTGTCAACAACAGGTGTTCTCAGGGGCAGACAATCCGTCCCTAACTTCACAGGAATTTTCGTCTCCCCTTTCTACAACTAAAGCCACCGCCTGTCCCTTCATCTCGCGATTCACCAAAACAACAAGCCGACATTTCCCGTTTCCTAGGGACTTTTCAAGGACTGGCGGTTCCTTTGATCCGACGTGAATTTTTCTGTACTAGTAACAAACAATTTCAGCTGTGAAAACAGGCTGTCTCTGTTAGTTTATCATCTTATCGTTAACCTACAGTGGTTCCGCGACCCCCCCCCCCCCCCCCCCCCCCGCGTATTGGAGAACTAGGGCTGAATTGTTATTCCATCCTTCCTAAAGTTCTGTTCATTGCCAGCATTTTCTACTTCCATTGCGGTGTCAGTGGGATTTGTCTACCTATCACCAAGGCGTGAGGTTACCAGGCAAGGAGAGGAGAGGATGACGACACCACAGACAGATTTACAATACGATATATCGTTTAAACAGGCCAGCAGATATGTTGGTGAGACAGGCTTACGTCTTGCTGACAGATTTAGACAACATCTTTCGGATATCAACAAGAAACCAGTATCCATGCATTTCAACAGTCCTGACCACTGTGGCGTTGCCGACATTCAGGTCACGGCCATCAAATCATGCGCATCCCACGAACGGTATCAGAAGACATTGGAAAACCGCCAACTGGGCACACTCTCCCCTCACGGCCTCAATGTCCAACACAGTTTCATTTAACTTCCTAACCTCCTCCCCCCACCCCCCCCCCAATTTATAGTCCACTATATAGGTAGTCGCCGGTCTTTTGCAGGACGTCGCAGTCAACTTTCTCGACAGTTTTGCGTTCGGTGGTTTACTATCGTTTTCAGAACGACCGCTACTCATGCCCCTCTATGAGGACCATCACAATGAAATCTTCCGCAGCTGTGTTTCGAGCGTTTAACGAGAATTTCCAGTTGCTTACTGCGTCCGCTACATCTTTGCCTATCCCAATTCTCATACTTTCGCTCACATGGGCGCCTCTCCACCCCACTCCCCTCCCGCCCAGCGTCTTAGCCAATGGCTGAGCTTCTGACGTTATTGACCTTTTGACCCGCTGACCATACATCCGGTTCATACAATCTACTGACTAGTCGTCTAACGTGTGTCAGTCGTTCCCAGCAAGGATACAGATTCAGATAAGTACCTTTAATTAGTTTAATATTGTCACGTAGTGTATATAGTTTTTGTGTCGGTTAATAATTTGTTTGTTCTGTGCTGACGAAGGCTTTGGCCGCAACGTCCAATTTGTTTCTTGTAATCGTGTTTAGTAAAGCTCACAATCTACTTCTCGTTATTTGGTGATTCATTCACTTGATTATGATGTATGATGACCGATAAGGCAATATTTTGGGAAGAGAAACAGAGAAGCAGACAGCGAGGAAAGATTCTAGACAGCCTTTTGTAAAAAATATTAGCACACGGATTGACATGTTATGTTGGAGATCGCAAGCTGCGGAGAATCATGATCGTCCACGCCAGTTGGAAAGATACTTAATGAATCTGTTAAAATGCTAAGACCACACATAGAAGAGAGTAATCTAAGAGCATCGTGACGACTGCTATAGCAGAGGAAGATCTAGTGAAATGATGCTGGTGTAACAGAGTAGCTTAGGAGTAGAGAGTTAAGGAATGCTGCGCATTCCTTGACTAGTGGGAAAACCATAGCAAGTGAACGTGTGTGCACGAATGAAGAAGTGTATCTAGGCTGGGACACACGTCACTTGGGGTCCAGCTAGCAAGAAGGGAGGAACATGTAAACATCGGGATTTGATTTGAGCTTACCATCATTATGCGGTAGTTGAACGATTCGACTAATAAAGAATGTTCTAAACAACGGAACGGAGTCTTGTGTATAGCTGTACGATCACGTGCCTAATAACCTGTATGTAACACTGTAACACTGGGACGGCTAAAACGGTGGCGTGGGGGAATATGTTCAATGGATTTGTTCTAGAACACCAATGACTGAGATATGTGGAAAGACATGAACGCCTTCGCCGTCTCGTAAGTCATGTGATGAGGATGACATAGCGGCATTCGATCATTTCTGGTCACACTGAGAATATACTGAATGCAGACTTCCAGTCGGTGGGCGTAAGACTACCTGAATACGCCCAATGCAGACTTTGGTCTCCCGTGAAAGTAGACCTGCATAAATGGTGCTATAACAAAAACACAATAGAGACCCAAACCATGAGTTTAACATTAATAACACAACTATATGACTGCGTTTCTTGTTCTTGGTCTTCTTCGTCGTCGTTCGTGGGCGTAGTCGTCGTCGTCGCCTTCTTCTTCTTCTTCTTCTTCTTCTTCTTCTTCTTCTTCTTCTTCTTCTTCTTCTTCTTCTTCTTCTTCTTCTTCTTCTTCTTCTTCTTCGTTTGGCTTCTTTTTTTCTTTTTCTTCCTCTTCATCTTCTTCTTGTTTTCTTCTGCTCCTGTTCTCTTCCTCCTACTTCGAGTGTCTCGTCTGGATCAGACATCGGCTATCATGGTATTCCAATCCCATCTGTCATCTGTTGTTTTGATGACGTTGTTGTTGCTTATATTATTTATTTTTCAACGTTCTCAGTATACCTCTGCATCCCCTGCCCAGTGTTCACCCAGATAAGACTAATGTCTCAGGCTATCGCATTTCTAAATTTGCAAGATATGCTGAAGATAGGGTTTAGCGGTAGACTACAGACGCATCCAAATTGGTTCCTCCATCTAAGTTTCATTTATTTTCCCAGTGAAATTAGTATTAAAAAAAAAAATTCCAACAAGCTGCATGCACTTTGTGAAACTGTACATGCGAAAATTAGTTGTGCAATGCAATCTTTCATAGTTGAGTAACGTGACTTTGTCAGTGTTATGACAATTCCACCTGCATCTATTGTGAAACTTTTCAGCACATCAGCAGAATTATAAATACGTACACTATCTGTATCGTGGTGTGTCGCCGTGTGAAGACCCCAGTAAGTTGCACCGCACTGTGTTCCGACCAACAGTTAACCACTGTGGTTAAGTCTTTTGCCTGTAATGAATGGAAGCAAAATGGAAGTGTCTCCGTCCTTCGACGAGTCACGTAGCGATCGTCACAGAAGCCACTGGACAATGAAATCAGACAGCAAATGTGCCCGTAGCTTAAAAACACAGGCCATGGTTCACCGTGTACAGGATATGAGTGACGGGGAGATGGACGAACTGCCTGCGCACTCAAGTAAGTTATCTCACAAGTTTATCTGTGTGTGTGTGTGTGTGTGTGTGTGTCTCTCTCTCTCTCTCTCTCTCTCTCTCTCTCTCTCTCTCTGCACTCCTCTGTCTCTATCTCACAAGCCTGTTGTCTCAGTCTCTCTGTGTGTTAGTCTCTGTCTCTCTCTGTCTCAATCTCTCTCTGTGTTAGTTTGTCTCTCTCTGTCGCGGTTTCTCTCTCTGTCTCAGTCTCTCTCTCTCTCTCTCTCTCTCTGTGTCTCTGTCTCTATCTCACAATTATCTCTCTGTCTTAGTCTCTCTCTCTCTCTGTGCCTCCCTGTTTCTATCTCACAAGTATCTCTCTCTGTCTCTTTCTGTCTCAGTCTCTCTGTCTGCATATCTCTGTCTCATCTCACATGTCTCTGTGTGTGTATGTCTTAGTCTCTCTCTGTCAGTCTCTGTCTCTGTCTCTCTCTCTCTCTCTCTCTCTTTCTCTCTCTCTCTCTGTCAGTCTCTGTCTCTCTGTGTGTCAGTCTCTCTTTGTGTCCCTGTCTCTATCTCACAAGTCTCTCTCTCTCTCTCTCTCTCTCTCTCTCTCTCTCTCTGTCTTAGTCTCTATTTCTCTGTCAATCTCTCTCTCTCTCTCTGTGTCTCTGTCTCTCTGTTTCTATCTCACAAGTATCTCTGTCTGTCTGCCTCTCTGTCTCTATCTCACAAGTCTGTCCGTCTGTCTGTCTGTCTGTCTGTCTGTCTGTCTGTCTGTCTGTCTGTCTGTCTGTCTGTCTGTCTGTCTGTCTGTCTGTCTGTCTGTACTTCACAAGTCTCTCTGTGTCTCTCTCTCAGTCTCTGTCTCTCGCACACATACACACACACACACACGCGCGCATTCTTATAAGTTAGTTTCATCTTCTTCTTCTTCTTCTTCTTCTTCTTCTTCTTCTTCTTCTTCTTCTTCTTCTTCTTCTTCTTCTTCTTCTTCTTCTTCTTCTTCTTCTTCTTCTTCTGTGTTTTTTTCCCTTCTTCTTCTTCTTCTTCTTCTTCTTCTTCTTCTTCTTCTTCTTCTTCTTCTTCTTCTTCTTCTTCTTCTTCTTCTTCTTCTTCTTCTTCTTCTTCTTCTTCTTCTTCTTCTTTTTCTTCTTCTTCTTCTTCTGTGTTTTTCTTCTTGTTTTTTCTTCGAAGCATTTATTTGTCGTTTTCTAGGACATATAATGTCCAGTAGTTTGACATTGCGTTTTTGAAAGGCCGAGGCTGATGCCATTTTAAAAATCATCGCGAAGCGATCTTGTCCTAAATCACATGCGGTAGACACCGAATCCCGGTATTTCGAGATTATGGAACTGCTTTCACCATTCACTACATTTAGGCCACAGACGCCGATACACACACGCATACATACACACACACACACGCACGTGCGCGCGCACAGAGACAGAGAGAGAGAGAGAGAGAGAGAGTGATAGAGAGAGATACATAGTTTCATGTTCTCATCGGTTCTCTTCGGATCAGCGTTAAGTCTGGATCCCAGTATCCTAGCATGCCCATGCAATGTAATTTCTTTCACGTTCTCTGTTTCTTTCCGCCTTAATTTTCTGTCCTTCAGTTTTGTATATTTTCATTATTTGTCTGTTTCCCCCCAGTGTCTTTAATAATTTGTCCATTTGATCTATTTTTTGTGTGGGTACATTTAAGAGTGACATAAACAAAAACAAAAAAACAAAAAAACTTAAGAAATCTAACATAACACCTAGTTTTCAAACCAATATATTATTAAGTGACAAAAACATTCGAGAACAGTTTACCATATTTGTCAGATGCAAATATGAGGTATTTGGATGTCTTAACTGAATAGAGGAGACGGCAAGAATTCAGTAAATATATCATTCAGACAATTTGAGATCTCATAGAATCAAGTAGATTGACAGAGAGTGATGACAAGAAATTTTATCAATTAAATTTAGAAATTCAAAGCAATGTTTTCCCGTAGTGAATTTGAATAACGAAGACACAAACCATAGATTATACGATTTATTGGCTGTCATATTTCGCGGCGGGAGAGTGCCCGTTTATGGGCTTCATGTATCGAGATTCCCATGGACTCTGCTATTCCCTCTGTCCATCGTTTATGTGGCCGGCCTCTTCTTCTGCTTTCATTTGGTCTGTACATCATTGCTTGTTGTGATATACTATTAGTTGGTAATCTAGTTACATGTCCAAACCGTTTAACTTGCTGCCTTCTGATAAAATATAGCATCTATTTTTGATCTCATTTTCTGATTTGCCATTTGATGATATTATACTTACTATGTACTTGAAGCTCTTTACTTGTTTCAGGGAGTGTCCTTTTATATGAATCTTTGTTGTTTTTTTCTTCTTTGGTTATAGTCATTACCTCTCTTTTACTGATGTTATGTTCCTTACACACTTCAGTTTAGACTATTTATATGGTCTTGTAATTCTGCTTCAGATTTTGCAGTTAGTGCTTGATCGTCCACAAGAAGAAGTTCTTTAATGGTGTAATTTGCCGTTGGTTATTCTTCTGCATTCTGTTCGTCATAGGGTGTTCTTGCGGCCTCTGTATGGTTGGTTTCTTTACGTATAGGTTATGAACAGGAGAGGGGACATGACACAACCTATTCGTACTCAGTGTCTTATGGTTCTGAATGTCCTCCATTTGTTCTCACTATGCATTCACTGTTGTTGATGTATACTCACTCCATATTGTTTAAGGATTTCTTACAGCTTGTTTCTATATACTCTATCAAATGCCTTTTATTCGTCGGCAAAGGCTAAGTAGAGTGTATCATTAAATTCGATCGATTTTTCCTTAAGTTGTTTCAGAGCAAAGATATCATCTGTGCATCCTTTGTTTTTCCTAAATCCAAGTTATGTTTCGCATTAGTTGGGGTTCTATTGTAGTTCGTAATCTTTTCTCATGATTTTTGCAAAATATTTTCCCAGTATGACTTAAAAGGGAAAATCCTTTAACATTGCCAGGTTTATATCCATTTGGGTCAGTCCGAACATACTTCTTAGTTTTTTTCAAGCAGTATGAAAGTCCCCTGCCGGCTTGCTAGGGCAGTCGCAGATTGTTGTTGTTGTTGTTTTTTTCATATCCGATTTACAGGACACCGCTGTCAACACCAGCATTTTACTGCTGTTGTTGATGTCTTGACAAGTTTACGTTCAGTAATTTGCCATTGCTTTCTGTACGACCGGCTCCCCAGCGCGACACGGTCTGCTGCCAAATCGGTCGCCGCTGTGTTTCGAACGCGTGGTAAGCTGCTCACGAATTGCGTTCGCAAGCCTTTAGCCACGAAGACCGGCAGTCGCAGGTTTAGGACAGAAAAATCTGACCAAGGGGAGTCCGTCCACCTTGGCGAGCCAGAGCCGTAATGGCCTATGACAGCGCGGTCATGGTTTCCCGGTCGACACCACGAGGAGGTGGGGATGACTTGTGTATTCTGCGGGTCATAGGAAGGCTACTAATGTTCACTTTCACTCCTCCTGGGAGAGGCTAGCCGATCCTAACCCTTCTGGCTCCAGGGGCAGGCACAGTCCACACCTTTTAGAATTTGGATACTGTTCCTGAAAAAATATATCTAATGTGCTGGGAGAACCTGGTAATGAAGGAGGGAAAAAAATAACAAGGATCCTGGAAAAGATATATGACACATGGGATTCTCCCTCATACATCTGAAGATCAGTTATTATCAAAATACATAAAAACACAGGAACCACTGAATATGGGTCACAAAGAACAATCAGTTTAATGAGTCATGTTACCAAACTAATCTGCATTATAATGGAAAGGATAAGAAATTAAGTTACGACTGAAAATTTCAGAAAATCATTTTCATTTTTTTTATTTTGCAGATTAAGAAACAAGGAATGAAATTTTTCTGTATCAATGCATATGAAAAACTATACGCAGATGGAAAATGATCCACACTATGTTTTATAGGCTGCTGAAAAGCTTTTGATAAAGTGAAACATCAAGACGTTTTTAACATTTGAAATGAACTCGGTATACATTGGAGAGATCTCGTGGCAATAAGGAAAACATATTGGGAGCAAGAATACTACAGCAGATACGAAGGGGGATCTCGTGAATTGAGAGCAGTTACAAAAGGAGCTAAACAAAGATGTGTTTTATCGTCTGATATTTACAACATGTACAACGAGAAAATACTCAGAAAGATCAACCATCTTGAGGGAATTAAAGTTGGAGGCCAAAGTGTAAATATTTTAATATAAACCGATGATACTGATAGGGTTTTAATATGCTTTATATAATAAAGGCTTAACAATCAAACTCTTCAGTCGATTTCAATATCTAGACTACAGAAGGACATCTGAGTGAAGATGTGATATATATATATATATATCATTGGCATCTTGCCGTCTTGACAGACGATAGTTTGTAAGGGATGGAGTTATTGCCTCTCCGTAGCACAAAGCCTGGGCTAAAATATAGAGATCATGTGTTACCAATGCAGCATGATCCCTCTCTCGGCCTGCCTAGTTCACTCCAGAGGAAAGGTAACACCCCTACATCTGGAACAAGACAAGCTGCAGAAGCTGCCGGATCAGCAAAGCAATGCTCTAATTGTCCGCCTGTCGGAGCTTCGATCCTAGACCAGCCGCCAACCAAGGCTTAGGGCCCTGCCATGACACTTTGTCTTTAGATTGCATTTCTTCGCACCAGGTTAAGGCTTGTACCCTCCCAATTGCGCTCTTTTCTCCCAAAGCCGTTGGCACAATGTGGGGTGTCGGGTTTGGTAAGCGCCGCCCAACGTTCGGCGCTAACAGGAAGCAATATATATATATATATATATATATATATATATATATATATATATATATATATATATGTGTGTGTGTGTGTGTGTGTGTGTGTGTGTGTAGAGAGAGAGAGAGAGAGAGAGAGAGAGAGAGAGAGAGAGAGAGAGAGAGAGAGAGAGAGAGAGAAGAACAAATTAAAGCAAATCCAAAGATTCTTTGACAAGGACGCGAAAACCAGAACTATCACTGAATGTAAAAAAAAAAAAAATCCGTTTTCTGAAAAGTTTTTTGTGGTCTGTTCTTCTTTATGAATGCAGAATGCTGGGCAATGAGTCATGAAAATGGAAAGAAACTGAAGGAATTCGAAATGTGGTGTTTGAACAGAATTAAGAGTATCGTCGAGGATAAGAAAATCATCGCTGAGGTATTTAGTGCAACGGGTATCACAGGGTGACTCATCAGAACTTTTATAAGACAAATGCCATTCACAAGCCATATCAACAGATTGCCTGAATGAGACAATTAAAACACGACATTATAGGCAACTGTAGAAGACAAACTGTATCTCTAGGTTATATAATGAAAAGAGGGTCGCTGGTAAACACCAGGACGACTAGTAAGATCTGCGGTAGAAGAGTCAGAAACAGACGGGAGGCATTATGCTGGATAGTCTAGGAGGGTGGCGTGGAGGAATATCATCAATAGAACTGGTCGAGAACGCCATTGAGGTCTGTGAGGTGAGTGAACACCTATGCCATTTGGTAAGACACATGATGATGATGATGATGATGATGATGATGATGATGATGATGATGATGGTGATGATGATGGTGATATCAACAGAAAAGGTGGACAAGAAAAAGTAAACTGATGTGGGAACATACTAGGCAGTAATAAGCAATGCATTTTGTCACATAGAGATGATCAAGTGCCCCGACATGTGCAAGTCTGTCGTACATTTGTAACTTGTACTAAACACACACACTATAGGCTTAGCACGTACTACAACTAAACAAAACTAATATATCACGTAGATGGTCAGAACAAATGAAACAATTAGTTCATGATGACTGATGGGATAAACCAAACGTAAATTAAAATACCGAAGGCCCTCTCATACCGAACGTTGTGATAGAACATGTTATCAAGAAAATGAAAACATATTTAAACATGTTATCGAGAAAATTCAAACACATTAAACATGTTATCAAGAAAATCAAGACACATTAAACATGTTATCAAGAAAATCAAGACACGTTAAACATGTTATCAAGAAAATCAAAACTCATGGAACATGTGAAACATAATTACCATACTCGTGCTACCGCAAACGAGTAACCGTACACTGACTGTTGACGTGCATGTCTGTGGAGTCTCAGTTGTGGGCGCAACCTGGAGGCCATTGCCATAGCTGGAGAAATACGTTTAGAGGTGTTGATTGGCACTGAGAGAAGTAGAGGCAGGAAGTAGAGATTAGAGAACACACTGGACAATATAAACATTGAACGATACAGTGGCCACATTGGGATAGAACCTGTCGGTAGTAAATAACATTAGCTCCTCGTTGAGATAATAAATGTTATGTCTAGTTAGTTGGCCGTGCGTAGTAGTAATTTGTTCCTTCAGCTAGCAGCTTCCGTCATTTGAGGGTGATAGGTTAGTATTTCGGCGTGGTCATCCAGTGTTTATTTTGTCTAGCCTGTCCTGTAATCTCTACTTCTTTCTCCTGCTTCTATGAGTGCCAGTCAATCCCTGTGCATTGGTTTCTCTTGATATGTCTGAGAAGATCTGGTTATGTAGGAAACGGCCGTCAGCACATTGTGATTTACTTTGCAATGTAATATTTACGCAGCGTGTTTCTTGATACATTAAATGTACTTCCTCACCTTCATCTCCACTCTCGTCCACTTTCGTAACTTGTTTTTTAAACATTTATATGCTATGTTACCGTTTGTGATTTCTGCTTATTTGTGTTTTCTTTGTTACTTTTGTTGATATCGTTGCCCACGGAATCCATTAAAAATTTCATTTAATTTATTTTAAAGGTTATGTTCGCAATCATTGCAATTTTAATATGCCGCGTCAGCTGTTGGTGGACAAGAAAAAGTAAACTGATGTGGGAATATACTAGGCAGTAATAAGCAATGCGTAGCATTGAGATAGCAGCTGAACTAAGCTGAACTCCTCTTCATCGAAAAGTCACCACTAACATTCAGTTGTAGTAGTTTCTACAACTCATATTTATCGAGTAGTCACCACAAAGGTACAGCTGTAATAGTTTCTGCAACTCATCTTTATAGAGATGTTACCACCAATATACATATGTAGTGTCTACAATTCATCTTATAGAGAAGTCACCACAAACATACAGCTGTAGTAGCCAAAGCTCATCTTGCTAGAATAGTCCCCATGCTACAACAACACTTGTAAGGACACAACATAAAGGTATGTGTACACAGTATAAATACAACACAAAGCTGTAAGCATACTACAACACACTCATAAGGACGCAACATAAGAGTATGTGCACACACAAGTACAAACAAACAATGCATGCACACTTCACTATACACAAACAGTATAAGTGTACGCCAATAGGTACATTAAATGTACGTGGACATGCCATTACATAAACTAACTGTAAGTGTACATCACATGTAAACTCCAGTACTTACATAAACACTGTGTTTACACGCCAATGTACATAAAATAAGGTATGCAGACACATCCATCATTATTTACACAAACAATATTAGTACCCGCCAGTACACATATATTTGTTTGCACACTTATACACATACATACAGTACATGTACACACCGGTGCATACATAAACAGTAAGTATAAGCATTATTGCTCACAGAAACAGTAAATGTACACACAATTGATTGATTGATTGATTGATTGATTGATTTAGGAACCGACATCACAGCATGTATACGCGATAATACGCACACATAAGTGTACATGCTAATATACACACATGTGTACACGTTATTGCACACACACACACATACAGTAAGTGTACAAAATATTACGCACAGAAACAGTATGTGTTCACGCCAGGACACACACAAACAGTACGTATACATACATGCACACAAAAAGTATGAGTACATGCAGCGTAAACTACAGCGTAAAACTGAAGAATCGTTTTGAGGTCTTGGTGTCTATACGGGAGGTAGTGACAGCCGGTGAATTGGCAGTACTAGCTAGAGATATCTTGATAACAGCAGCCACAGATTTAATTCCAGCCAAGAATAAGCAACATAAGCCCCGAATTACTCAGGCACGCTAGAATTAATAAAACAACGAAGAGAATTGAAACAGAAAGGAGGAGAAACCGCTAACAGCAGGGGGAAGTATAAATCTTTAACTCGAGAAATTCGATATGCCAATGATAAATTATTACCATCCACATCACAGAATGTTATAGGAAAACTAATAACTTCAATCCAAAAGAATAGTGAAAATCACAACTTAAATCTTAACATATCAAAAACAAACATAAAACACACAAATACTACTAATATGGAGAAAGAAATATATGTTAATGTGGGAAAATTGGAGGTGGTTGAGATTTCGAATACCTTGGGTCATTAATTACCAACAATGTTTGACACGATGAAGGAAATTAAAAGACGAATATCTAATGCTCTTCAGAAACTCAAACAACTGAATAAATTGTGGAGTAGAACAGATAGAGCTACAAAAATTAGATTTTTAAGAGCATGCATCTTTCCCATTCCAACACACGCCTGTGAGACCTGGACACTTACTAAACCAGTGGTTCTCAACCGGTGGGGAATTCCCCCCCCCCCCAGGGGGAAATTTTAGGGTTTCCAAAGGGGGGGGGGGGAATTAAGACTATTTTAAGATCGCATTAATATAAGAATCAGTTACTTGATATTGTTTTTCTCTCTAAATTTTACGGTTCTGTACTTCTCGCCCTAATGAAATTCGTTTTATAACGTAAGTAGACCCGCAAATCACGTTTTATGTAGATGTCTAGACATCTTCTAGTATATGTTATTAAATTTAGCTTCCATTTTTATGTATACAGTGTAAGGGTGGTAGTGGGGGGGGGGGGGGGGTGGATTTATAGGGAGGAAATTCGAATGGGGGGGGGGTGACGTTCTGAACATATGGTAAAGGGGGGGGCATGGGCCAAAAAGGTTGAGAACCACTGTACTAAACAATCTGAACAGTGAATAAATGCCTTTGAATATATATGATATAAACGGGTTATAAGAATATCTTTGATACAGAAAAGAACAAATGCACCTGCACAACAAGAACTGAATATTGGGGAAGGTTGGCTACTAAAGACATTAAAACAAAGAAAATTGAAATATTGTGGTCACTTGAAACGTCATGAAAGTTTGGAGAGAAGAATTGTAGAGGGTTGTGTGAGAGGAAGTGGAAGGCCAAAGAGACGATGGGTGCAGGATTTGGCAGATGATGTCCAGATGGGTGTATGGGACGCAGGACTTCTTTCTTATGACCGAGAAGTTTTCCGGACTGTTGTTATGGGAGCGAAGTTCTGCAAGGGACATGCTACAGAATGATTGAACATGCTATTACACACTCATAAACAGTATTGTACACGCCTGTACACACAAACAGTATGAGTAAACGCAATTATACACAGACAGTATGTGTTCATGCCAGCACACACAAAGAGTATGTGGACACGCTATTACTCATGCACACATATACAAAAAGTATGTGTACACATCAGCACACATCCTCAATTTCTTAAGTGTTGATTATGATATTTGGTTGACATGTAGTCTTGTTTGTGAACATGTTTGTAATGTTAAGTTCAGAAAGTAGTTTGGTCTTCGATGTGTCTTATGTTAGATAAGATTAACTCTCTGAATCGCCTTAACATGAACATGAGATTGAACAGTATGGATTTATAAAAGGTAAAGCAGGACAACACAATGCTCATCTTGAGAACATGAACTGTTAAAATGATTCACATGCAATAATTATTTGTACTTTATTGACTACATTAACTCATTTGATAAAGCGAACCATTAAGAAATAATTAGATTGCTGGGAAATGTACAGATTTGAGAAAACAGCATATACTGGCAACGAAATGCAGCCATAGAAGTTGACAACTAAATGGAAACTTTTCAACACATTAAACAAGGCTCAAGTTGTATAGCAAAATAATAGTGAGATCTGCACAAGACATACCAGGAACATCAGCTGGGGGAATAATAGTAGCAACCTACGATGTGCTGATTATACAGTTTTGATGGCTGAAAATGAAACTCACTTACAAGATATCACATGTTGAATTGCAACAGAAAGTCAAAACAAAGGACCTACTACGATTAACAGGAAAAACGAAAGTAATGGTAATTACAAAGAAAATGTCTTCCCAAATCCAACATCAAAGTAAATGGAACTTGTTTGAAACATGTCCATCGTGTGAAGGCTTTGCGTACTGTAATAACGGCAGATGTATTAAAGAATATGTATTAAAGAAAGTAAAAGTATAATATCCCAAGCGAAAGCAGCATTTACAAGATGAACATTATGTGCAATATCCTCTTATTAATCTGTGTGAGAAAGAGAGTTCTTAACAACTATATCGAGCAATTCTGATGTACGGAAGTAAATCATGGACAATCAGCAGATTAGTGAGGAATTATGTGGAAGGTGCAGGGTAGTAATTGTATGGAAGAATGTTGGAAACATCATGGACAGATACAAGCGTAATGAAGATATCTTGAAAGAAGTTAACTAACAAAGAGTTTTGGTTACTAGTATCAGAAGCAGCAATCCGTATTATTTGTTTGTATCATGAGAAGTAATACAACGGGATAAGCGCAGGGAGAGAGAGAGAGAGAGAGAGAGAGAGAGAGAGAGAGAGAGAGAGAGAGAGAGAGAGAGAGAGAGAGAGAGAGAGAGAGAGAGAGAGAGAGAGAGAGAGAGAGAGAGAGAGGCATAGGGAGACCAGAAGAGAAAATACTAGACAGTTTGATATCATGGCATGGAGGAACATCGGTATCAGAAAAGATTGACAGTACACGAGACACATGGATGTAGATAGACATGATGACCGTGTCATGTGCATACTGATGTGAGTAAAAACTTGGAGAATAGTAGGAATAGGGTTGTGTCTTTCGCCATATGGGCAACATTGAAAGGAAACAATGGAGAACCATGAGTGCTGATGGTTCCACCCTGGCACCCCTGCGAGCCACGACTTGGGAAAATTGATTGATTGGTTGAGTTGAGTTGAGTTAAGAACCAACATCACTGCACTCAGGACATTTCCATACGCGTTCCGTCCCCTCGTTCAACAGCCAGTGAAGAGTCATACAATCGCTCCCACCGCTATCTGATTGAAAGTTCTCCGTGGTCTTCCCTCTCAGTTTTGAGATTCTTCCAGAACCCCTGCCGATCCACCGTAATCTCTTTCTTTCCACTTACGAGTTCTAAATCTGTTCCCCCGCCTTCTCCACTGGTCCCATAGGCACTCGACCACCTCTCCCTTGTCCATAGGTAATCTACTACCAAGAGGTGCATTCCCTGCCAGCCTATCAGCCTGTTCATTCCCCGTACACCCGCATGGCCAGGGCAAAAAATCCATACAATTCTCACAATCTGTCACCTCTGAAGTGAGAATGGCCATTCCACACGAAACATTCCTTTCTCCACCTTATTAAGCATACTTCTTGAGTCCGTAATGAATACCATGTGTGTTGCAGTGGTCTCCTCTAACCAGCGGAATGCTGCTGTTACTGTTTCCACCTCCATTCTCATGATGGGGGTCGTAGTCTCATATGCTAGACTCTCCCTTTTAAATGAATTGATTAGACCAGACAAGCGCCCAACGAAAATGTGTTCAGTTGTTGGACATCTTCAATGTGCCTAAACTGGTGCGTATGTGCGGTGCGAAAATGTATGAACCAGGCGCTTGCTGAATGGGCAGAGAAATATAGGAAAGCCTTCTTAGTCGATATATTGGCATGTGTTTTTTCTCAGCTGTTCATGTCTAACAGATTGTAAGGAAACTGAGCACGGACACAAACCAAGAAAAGGAAAACATATATGCCAGGCTGAAGGAGGCTGGCATATAGGTTAATGAATTAGTTTCACTAAGACTATGGATTCTTTGATGACATCGATTTCGTGATAATCAATCAATCAATCAGTCAATCCGCAAATTTAGTTTGAGCCAGAAATGCCTGCTAGTTGCTGCTGCAGATAATAATCGGTGTGCACATTCCAAAGGCTGGGTTGGGTAGTACAACTATGAACCATATTGTGCTGCTGAATAGAAAGTCATCAGCAACAGGTTCCTAGCCTCCATCATATCGTGACCCGGAAACACATTGCCGACAGGCAGCTAGCGTTGTTGATTGTCATCTATCTAGAAAATAGAATACCGTGTTTCTAGCTTCTATTTTTTTTTTTACTTAGAGCCGATGATTAGGATCGACTCTACACATTTTTAAAGAGGTCTGGTGGTTTGCGTCCTCCTCTGCTTCATCCCTTTACGAAATAGTTAATTCCATCCAATCCACCCCCTCTCCCTCTTTCCCTCCCCCTTTCCCACTCCTCTCTTCATCCGCGTGTTCGCAACTTTATTGAGCGGATTTTTTTTTTCTGTCCTAGTGTTTCTATTTTCATTAACTCTGTATTCTTTCTCTTATCTTCGGCAATCCTTGTAGTCCGAGCGTGCGTTTTATGATGCAGCCCTTATTAGCATGAGAAAATACATCCCCCAGGAGTATTCCCCTCTTTGAGATTCTAAGTGCTTTCATATTTATCCAGTTTCATCAGTGAATATGTGTGTCCACATTAAAAGCAAGCCCTTCGTAAGTTCATTCGGGGATAAAGGTGCTTCTTTTTCTTATTGACACACTTTTCGACCAATCACAGTTGCTCCCGGTGTCCGCACAGCTCTCATTTTCACTGTTGTCTAGTGTGTCCTATAACTTTTCTACTTTGTTGATTGTCTTGTAAGAGTACTTACTGATTAATACCTGTAAACTTCCGGTCCCCAGCATGGCGGTTAGGCATTGAACAGCTACGGCCTCTGGAATATTTATCTTTGTGGCTGCGGTTTGCATTTCGCATTTTCCTCATGTTGGACTGGCAGTATATGGTTCCGTCGCCCTGCTACTGAGTGAGTGCATGGCGCGACTCTGTGAGCTGTGATATTCACGGTGAATGCTTTTACATGTCCACTTTTGTTTGTACAGTGACCTGCATGTTCGGAACAATGGCCACCGGCTGTTGCTGAATTGATTGATTTGCCTTTTCGGTTCACGAGTGCATTTTTCAGGAGACTCCTGGGAGTCGGCGCTGGAGCTACGGAGTTCGTGCTTAATGCGACGCTTTCGGCGTGTCGCCCTGCGGATAGAGACAGAGCCATGTGAGAAAACCCGTGTCATTGAGGTCTTTCTGGTGACTGCCGATTCCATCGACGATGAACTGTGGTTTTCGTGGAAGACTTTTGTGTTGACATTCTGGCGGCGGCATTATGCACAGTGTACCTGTGCGGGCTGTTGGATTGCCGAGACTCCCGTCTGTTCCACTTTTCACATTGGACAGTGGGGAGCATTTTGTGTGATACTCACTGGCACAGGAACGGAGCATAATGGGGACGACCCGTTGCCGTGAAGTTGGAACATTGACTAACCAACCAACCAACCAATCAACCAACCAACCAACCAACCCACCCACTGACCCACCAAACCAACCAACCACCCA
This sequence comes from Cepaea nemoralis, assembly GCA_014155875.1. Lineage (NCBI taxonomy): Eukaryota > Metazoa > Mollusca > Gastropoda > Stylommatophora > Helicidae > Cepaea > Cepaea nemoralis. The sequence continues at coordinate 30,673 of JACEFZ010006563.1, read as the reverse complement.
CCCACCCAACCAACCACTCACCCAACCAACCAACCAACCAATCAACCAACCAACCAACCACCCAACCAACCAACCACCCACCCACCCAACCAACCACCCACCCACCCAACCAACCAACCAACCAATCAACCAACCAACCAACCACCCAACCAACCAACCAAACAACCACTCAACCAACCGACCATCCACCCAACCAACCAACCAACCAACCAACCTGTGAATTAATTTGTGATAATATGTCAGTGGTCCTAATACGTGATAGTATTGTTATTTCCATGTACAAATAATGTCTCTTCTTGTAATGTTCCTTTTAGTTACTAGACTCAGTAATGTTGTTTCTATATACAACAAACACTCAAAGGAACGTACCAGCTAGTTACATGTATATCTCATGCGTAAATGTTCCTATTACATACTAGACCTAGCTTTATTCCCGTTTACTACGTGCATTCAAAGGAACTTACCAACTAATCATTCTCTTCTGTAAATGTTCCATGTATGTACCAGACACACTACTGCTATTCCCACGTATCACAGTAGCACTTGTATGGACCGTCTGAGTTCAAAGCGCACGAAGGAAAAACAAAAATAAAACATAATATAGGTTTTTTTTTCCTTTGCATATCCTTTACAGGACATCGCTGTCAACACCAGTATCTTTCAGCTGTATGAGGATTTCTTAGCAAGATTACGCTCAGTAGTTTGCCATTGCTTTCTGAGCGGCCGGCTCACATACCCCGTAAGTTACAGTTGCGATTCGAACCACTGCTGATTCTCACCGTCATCACGTTACCCACGAGAGTATACGAGATTGCGGAGAAAAGTCATAACCTCTAAGCCACGAAGCCGGCTAACATAGATTACAATCAACAATATAAGTTGAGTTGGGTCAAGGGTCGCCATCATTGCATTCGGGGCATTACCATAAGCGCTCAGTCCTCATCTTCAACAGCTAGCGGAGAGTTCCAATACAATGATGCCCTTTGCAACCTGATTATATGTCCGTCTTTCTTTACCTGTGAGTGACGACTGTCTACCAGATCCTCTGACCATCCCCTGCTGCAGCATTCTCTCTGGACCATGACAGTCTACCTGTTCTTCTGCATTATTCACATGCTCCCAGAGGGCTTTCACCATATCTGCCGTATCATGCAACAATCTTTAACAATCTTATTGTTCAGAGAGCACCGCAAGACAGATGCCTTTTCTGGGTTAATGAGAGCGTGCATCTCCGCGATCCAATCCATCACTTTGTCCAGTGTTGCCTGCAGCTCCTGAGCTGCTTGATTTCTGTCTCTCCCCTGCTGTTTTCGAGAACATCGTCTGCAAATGTTAGTATCCTTCCAGCTCCTGGTACCTCGATGCTTGCAATGATGCAGCACCAGCTAGTCTATCTGCTTGTTCATTTCCAACCACACCAGAGTGTCCTGGAGAAAAGATCCAGCGAATGCTCACAATCCGCGACCTCAGAATTGATTCATCAAATTTGACCCTGACCGACTTGGCTAAAAGGATACTCCGCCTTGCCTAAGCGTGTCCGTAGTTGAAAGTTAAGATCTCTATAATAATGAACCTACAAGCCTATAAGATATAGGACGATCGTAATATTTCGGCAAATACAGCCAATGCCTGAGGGTATTGGAGCCGCCCTTGTGTTGTGACCAGGGATAGGTAATGCAGGAGCTGTAGGGGGATCCTAGGACCAACAGAAACTGGACTGCCAACAAGATAACCAGGGGCAGCTTGTAGATCGGCCACAGGATGGTAACCATATGGCGAGACAACATGAGCAAGACTGCAAATATTAGGATGTAGATGAGAGTTACAAAATCCACATGGATACTGACAACGATGGATGTCATAATGTAGCAGCACTTGAGGCCAGACTTATAGAACAAATCAGATACAAAAATTTGTTACAGGACATGATACTTTTGTCCGCGTTAAACGCGTGGTTTTGGGAAAGAGTGTTCCCTTACGAGGACGGTGCGGTTAACGTAATACTGTTTTTGCTGATACCTGATGATGAACTTAAATACTATTATGGCTAAAATCACCATGTACATCCTCAAATAACGGACATCCTGTCCTGTCATATTTCTTGAAGCCAACCAAGCTGCATTGTCCAGACGGTTGAGTTAAACATCCTCATTGCCCAGGTCACAAGTAGCAGACCAGAAGTAGTTATCCGTGATCTGCAGCTCAAATATCATCGTGACAAGTATAATGAAAACTGTCCATATTGACAGCAGGTGAGACAGCACTGTGCCAGCATGACGAACCTGGAGCAACACTGCTATCAGGAATACGTAGACTGCTGGTAATTTTCTCTGGCTTCTGTTATGCAAATACTGTTTTCGCTCCAAGAAGATACTGCTATCTACAGAATCATCTACGTGATTCTCTTTCTTCCCTTCATCCTGGCGTTCAGTCTGGACGTGGATTTGTGGAGGTCCATCAACAAGGCATTCTTGTGTGTAGTGGCTGTCTACTATATCCTGGTACTTACTTTGATTTACACATACAGTTTGAGAACGCACAAGTCTACCGGAAGAACATCCCAGGCTTAGATCATAAACTGTTGGAAGACATTGGGCTACCGAAGTATGACATCACCGGCCTGCCCATCAACTTGCAGACACCATCATGCTTCCCGGTGATCGTCATCATTGTCATCATCTTGCTCTTATCTAGGTAACTGAACTTGGGTTCATACAGGCAACAATAAATCTGCTCACTATGAGAATCAAATATTTATTGTATATACATTTACAGTATGCGTTGACGCATATTACATATCACAGATAGTTAATATCAAACACAGAGTTGTCATACAACAATCTAGCACACTATCTAGCCTATGTATATATATCTATGAATATCTATTGAGTCCCTCTCAGGCAGGCCTTGTTGCCTCTCTCAAGTCCGTCTGTCCTCTGCCGGTCTCCGCGTGTCTCAATCCGACACGGGCGGTAACTCTGTCCGAGTTCCTCGTGGACCCCGCTTTAGGCGGGCCACATCAGTGTTCACGGACCCATGGACTCGATGACCGGTGGTTCGAGAAGGCTCTAGATTACTCGGGCTCTGAGCGACTCGCTTCTCTCTCTTGGGCTGGAGTTGCAGCCCTCTAATAATATATCTAATGGTGAGACGGTGACAGGATTCCCCCCGCCCCCCTGATATGGCTTGTTATTGGGTAATTAGATCTGTTCTAATTCTGTCACCGAATCACATAAAGTTGGTGTTTGTAGTTTGGTGGATAATAACCTGGTAACCTACATACTGGCACTAAAACTCATGTATTCTCCCATACACCACTTCTCTGATTTGGTAAAGAGATCACTCTGTCTCCTGTGTCCTTAATAATGCTTATCAGACCGAAGTTACGTGACGTTTAAGTAGTTGTATTCACAACCCGCCCTTCTCAAAGTACCCAACTGGTACCCAGACAATTAACCTCTGTATTAAAGAGAGTTAACAAGACCGAAGTCCTGGCTAATTAAGTACACCTTCAAATCTTGATCTGTGTGTGCATTTCAATACATTTTTACTCTCGTATGCTAAATATGTAGTTCCCTTGTTATTTTATCCCCCTCATACTACAAGTGTCCCTGTTGGCTTGTTAGTGTGTTTGACTAATAAGTTGATGTTTCTAATAAAGTGACTGTATTTTAAATTGATAGTGTTGAGTTTTAAGGTTTGTGTAAGGTGTGTGCTGAATGTGTGGCGTATTTCCAAGCGTCACGAGTTGGGATAACCTCAATCATGAATGACTGCACTGTGTGCAATACATGATAAGGCATTCAAAGTAGTGGTGCTTAGATGTATCCTAACTGCTAAACTAAGTATATTAACTCATTATTAGACTAAGTACTACACATGTATTCACAAATTAGACAAGTCATGCAATTTTACATGAAAGACGCAGACAAATTACAATAAATACGGTTTGCGTACAATTTGTCCGCCAAGTGTATCGTTCTCTCATTTAATCCTTTCACGCAGTCAATCACTCACCTTTCATTCAAAATAGTATTTGGTTAAAATATATAATTAAAGTTGAGGTAAGTGTTATTGCCCTTAGAAAAAAATGGGCTAGGCGATATTTGCCCTTTACGAAAATACGTACTTTTTGTACGATGAATGAAAAATAGGTCACAATTTAAATAGAGACAATTGTATAGGACGGTTCTTTAGCCTATGAATGGCACCGCCTGTAATATTAATGTAGAATATGTACAAATTACAGGTTAACACAATTTATATACATCATTAATGGAAATATAATACATATTTAATCCTAAGTTAATTAATTAATTAAATAAATAACTCCAACGATGATGTGCGCGTTGTCGTCCTGTTGTTAGCGTGTTATGCCATGAATGTTAAAGTTAGTATGGCTGTCTCTTGAGTGTTGTAGTCGTTGTCGTCTTGTTTCGGCTGTTTGCAAAGTTTCGTAGCAACCGCAAATATGGATTGTTCTAAAGATCCCGTATGAAATAGTACAGTGTTCAGTGTACACTTGATATTATTGGTTGAAGCAAACACAGTTACTGTTTCTTGCTGGAATCGTTTTAGCGTTTAGGCACTTGATGGTATAGTTCTCAAAGTAACGTATCATGTTCTTGGGTGTCGTAATTAACCTAATCACTGAGAGTACTCTAGCAGGTGTAGAGTTACACTGTTATATGAAACCGACTAAAAGTATCACAGTTTATAGTATGGCTAATGGTCAATGTGATAAAGAGTCATTCTACTAGCGCATTTACTTGCCGTGATAAAAGGTCAGCCATAATATTATCAGTGCCCTTGATATGGCGTATTTCAAAGTCGAAATCCTGAAGTAGAAGACACCATCTTTGTAACCGGTGGTTTTTGGGCGACCCATGGTTAAGGACTAATAATGGCGAACTGTCTGTGAGGACCACAAAATGACTCCCCAAGAGGAACTTAGATAATCTCAATATACAGAACACTAGGCTTAAACACTCCAATTCCACTGTGGCATAACGAGTCTCAGCCTTCTTTAGTTTGCGGCTCACGTAGAGAATCGGGTGTCGTACGCTATCCACTTCCTGGATTAAACATCCTCCTATTGCGATAGCGCTAGCATCTGTGGTCAAAATAAAGGGTAAATTTATGTTGGGTAATCGTAAGACTGGTGGATTAGAAAAAATATGTTTCAATCTACACATTGCATCATCTAAGCTGGTACTTTTACAAATTTTTGATGGATGATCTTTAGTTAACATATCAGAAAATACTGAGGTGAGTTCTGCCCAATGTGGAATGAATTTAGAATAATAGTTAATAAGACCTAGTAGACTTCTAATCTGTTTCTTTGTGGTAGGAACTTCTAGATTAAGGATCTTGGAAACAATTTTATCATCAGTCAACAATTTACCTTCAGAAATTCTATGACCAAGGAAGTCTATTTGTGTATAACCTATTTCAACCTTGGAAGGTTTGATAGTATGTCCAAAAAGAGAGATTTGGTTGAAGACTTGTTTGAGAGTAAGTAAGTGAGAAGTCATATCAGAAGAATGAACGCATATATCATCAATATAGGCTACTACATCTTGAATTCCGTGTAATAACAATCTTGTTAGTCTCACAAATGTGGCCGGTGCGTTCTTCAGGCCAAAAGGAAGATATAGCCATTCGTACAAACCGAGAGGTGTTGCGAATGCTATTATATGTCTACAAGAAGGGTGTAGTGGAACTTGCCAATATCCTTTCGCTAAATCTGTCTTAGAAAATAAGGATGATTGAGCCATATTTAAAATAAGATCTTCACAACTATTCATAGGCTCTGCATCCGTTGTTGTTCTTGTATTTAATACTCTATAGTCGATGCACAAGCGGATTGTCTGGTCTTTCTTTTTCACCAGAACAATCGGTGAAGAATATTGAGACATCGATTTTTGAATAATGCCATTCTTCTCTAACTCTAAAATTTCTTTATCTAAATTCGATCTGTAATGGAGAGGAATAGAATATGGTCTACATTTGACTGGTCTGAGATCCGTCAGCACAATTGAATGTGTTATTTTATCAGTGCGTCCAGGTTTGTTAGAAAAGATAGCTTTATACTCGTCAAGGATAGTCAAAATGTCTTGTCGCTGTTGTTGTGTCAAAGTGTCAGAGATATGTATGTCATTTATACTTCCGTCGTCAGTCATGATTGGTACAGGGATTTCAGTATTATCCACGTCTGTCTGATTTATCACAGATGCTACTGTTTGTAAATTGTCTTCAATGTCATTGTCGTCGTCGAGATCAATCGTTGTCAATATGTCGTCAAATTTGTCGTTGTTGTCGATATCACAGATTGTAGGTAAAGTCCATATGTCTTCGTAGTTTTCGTCGTCGTAAGAGTGTGTCGTTAACGATGCTTCGTTTGTCGAGGTGTCATTTCGTCGGGAAATTGTCGTTTCGTCTGTGTCACCAATTCGTTGCGTCAGTTCATTTGTCTCGTTGTCCTGTCTAGCATAGTATGGTTTCAACATATTTACATGGAATATTTTCAACTTTCCATTTATTGAGATTTCGTAATCTACTTCTGAAATTCTTCTTATGATCTTAAAAGGTCCCTGCCAAGAGGTTGACAGTAAATCTCTTTTGTCAGGTAGGAGTAGTAAAATATCCTGACCCGGATTTAGCACAATTGTTTTTGCACCTCTATTGGCGTACTGCCTGTATTTAAAACCTTTCTCCTGTAGTGATGTTCTGGCCAATATACAGGAACGTATGATTTTGTCTCTGGTATCAGTGACCAAATCATAGGTAGAACTGGGAAGTTGGATATCTACAGGTTGTGATATTATCTCTTTATAAATGGTGAGAGGTCCTCTTGGGTTCGCTCCATACATCAATTCGAAGGGAGAGAACCCTGTACTTGACTGTGGGACTTCTCTATATGCGAACAGCACCGTTGGGAGAAGTATGTCCCAATCGGCTGGATTTTCAGCTGGCACTTTAGATAGCATATGTTTCAGGTCCCCATTTAGTTTTTCGCAGATACCATTTGCGGCCGGTCGATAGGGACTGGTGAAACACTGCTTGATGCCTAGTAACTTAGTTACTGATTGGGTGGCATTCGATATGAACTGGGTTCCTCTATCAGAAATGATTTTCTCCGGGAAGCCAAAACGGGAGAAAATGTTTAGTAATATGTCCGTCACATCCTTAGAGGAGATAGATCTTAATGGAAGCATTTCGGGCCACCTTGTACATAAATCAATAAGAGTAAAAATATATCTATTCCCCTTATTAGATATGTGATTCAACGGACCTACTAGGTCAACTGCCACGATTTGGAAAGGCCTCGAGGCAGTTGTCGTTGATTGGACTTCTGCTGTAGGGTTTTTCCCCTTTTTCACCAGTTTCTGACATATATCACAAGATCTACAGAAGGCTTTTATATCTTGGCAAAACTTTGGCCAATAAAACTGAGTGAGGACCCTAGCCCTGGTCTTTTCATACCCCATATGACCTCCAAAAGGGGAGTCATGGGCTATTTTTAGAACTTTGTCTCGATGAGCTTATGGTAAGACTACTTGCTGTATCGTGGTCTGTTGTGTTGTGTAAAACCTAGTTAAGATGTTGTTCTGTAGCCTAAATGTCCACGATGCGTTCTTTGTTAATTTTGGTTTAAGTCCTACTAACTTAAAGTATGGTGTAAGTGTAGGGTCATTTTTCTGTTCGTTTCCAAAATTGATGTTAGTTGAGTTTGGCGCTACTATTTCTAATGATTCCTGCAGTTGGTCAGTGTTGGTTTTGTGGGTGTCTGTCGTGTGATTGCGTTTGTGTGTTGTGTGTTTTGTTGCACATCTACAGGTTTGGTACTTGGTAGCTCGGTAGCATCCTCACTTCGAGGTTTTAATTCGGTCGTATCGTTCATAGATTCGACCGCCCCTGCATTGTACACCTCGGTGAATTCTTTCTGAATTACCTGAGTGGTTGTCTCCCTTGGTATTTTGGCAGAATGAGACAAGCAAGAATGGTGTTTCTCTTTAGCGTCGCTGTTTGTGTGGTGGATACCGTGTTTTTGCTCCCACTTTTTAATTTCCTTTTCAGAGCATGGATGTATGTTGGGTAAATTACCAAGAATAATATCAGCGACTGGATTGTCAAGGACAGCGCACAACACTTGTCCTGATATGAACGGTGTTCGAATTTCGACCAGAGCAAGGGGGTATCTCTCTATCGTACCTGAGAATGTGCGACAAGTCACATGTTTGTTTGTGTAGTATTTAGTGTCTATTAATGTTTTCCTAACCCCACAGAGCGTTGCGCCGGAATCGCGAATTAATGTGCACTTTTTGTTGTTTACAAACCCTGTAGAAAAACTTAGCTTGCCTGTAGATGACAAAGCAGCGTTTGCTGTTTCATTTGAAATAGGGATGGTGTGGCCACATAATAACGTTGTGTCTAGTTGGAACTTTGTACAGGTGTTGCACTTACTGTCTGTAATGGTGTTAATGACGTGTACAGCATTACCAAGCTCGCTTTCATTGTCTTGTTGATTATCACATTCATTCAGTGATTCAATCTCTTCGTCAGACGACATTTCTACCAGAGCAGCATTGGCTTGTTTCAATAACTTACGTCCTTCACAATGACGACTATAGTGGCCAAAACGTTGGCAAAAGTAGCATTTGACCACTCTATGGTAAGCGTTGCGCTTATTCTTCTGCTTCTCCACCATCATTTTGAGGTGGTTTGGATAGGTAGGCGATTTGTCGCACATAGAGTAAGTGTCGTGACTTAAACCGCAATATTGGCATTTCGCTATTTTACCGACATTGGGGCGCGGTTTAAATTTATTCTCTGTTTGTTTAGCATATCTGGTGTTCACTACTGCAGCTGCTGTATCGTTGTGACTAATGTTCAGCTGAAAAATATCTCTATTTGCTGTGAAAAATGCATTCCCCTTTGCCTCTATTTCCTGAATACTCTTACAGTCCATCTGTTTTAAGAACTTGGCAAACGGTGTGGGGATGGTGCTAACTATTTTGTCTATAATAATAAGTTCTTTAAGTTTGTCATGGCTATTGTTGGTTTTAGCCGAGTTGATCCATTTTGTGCACACGTCCTGGACTGTACTGACATAATCTATAAAGGTTTGGTTTGGCTGTGGTGCTAATTTGGCAAATTGTTGTTGGTAACCTGCAGTATCTAACGAAAAATGTTGGAGAATGCGTTGTTTTAGGTAGTCATAGTCTTTTCGCATTTCCTTTGGTACTATCTCTATTACTTTTAGTGGTTCAAGAGCTAAATTCATCATTAGAATAAATGCCCAATCTGATTTAATGATGTTATGGTAGGCCATGAGACATTCAAAATTTTCCAAATAGGCGCTGATGGAATCTCCTGAGCAGTACGCCTTCACGAGGCCTTTATACTTATTGTATTTTTGTTCTTCCTCTTTGCTTCTTAGTTTATTTATTGAGATTTCTGCGTTGGACTCAATTTCCATTTGTTTTAGTTTCACTTGTGTCTCAGCATTTAATTGGGCTTGCTTGGCAGCCGCGTCGATCTCCATTTGTAATTTCTTTTCTGCTGCTTGCATTTTCTTTTCTTCGGCCTCCATTTGCATCTGAATTTTCTTTTCTTCGGCCTGGATTTGCAATTTCTTTTCTTCGGCCTGCATTTGCAATTTCTTTTCTTCGGCCTGCATTTGCAATTTCTTTTCTTCGGCCTCCATTTGCAATTTCTTTTCTTCTCGTTCTATCGCTCTTTCTTCACGGGCAATGTTTTCTGCGTGTGTTTTCTGTGCCCATTCCGACAATTTCTCCTCTTTATAACCTAGTTTTATTCCTTGCTCAATGCATTTCTCTAAGGTAGACATTTTGTGTTTTACTTGTTTGTAATGTTTATAAAGTTAAATCCCTTAGAAAAAAAAATGTTATGTTGTCGAAAATTTGGTTAACTCCCTTATTTATTAATGTGTAAATCAAAATGCAAGGTTATGTTGGTGACAAGGTCATGAATATGCAACGAAATCAATATGAAACACAATAATACATTGATGAAAGATGAGAAGTACAGCTTAGAGTTACAATGGGTATGACATGAAACTTAGCTCTCAATCCCAGAACTGGATGTTGTCTTGTACTCTCGTCACTGTTGGAAAAGTTACATGGGTTGCACGCGGCACTATTTGCGGAACAATCTGCTCGTAGAGTGAGAAAACATTAGTAACGGTCAAAAAAATGTCACAGTCATGTCAAAAATAGTGTACAGAATAACAATAATGAGGCACAATTCGAAGGCACTGTTGTGACGCTGCTGAGGGACTCAGATTAATTCTATTTTATCGCTAGATAGGTACTAATTTTTGTAAACTTGTAAGTTAATAATTTTCTTGATTTAAACAAATCAATGTGATATGATCAATTAAGTAATTTTACATGGCAATTAATACAATTTTCACAAAACATTTTATGCCAAAACCGGAAAACTAGCCCCCAAAAAGCCTGTCATCATCTTGCTCTTATCTAGGTAACTGAACTTGGGTTCATACAGGCAACAATAAATCTGCTCACTATGAGAATCAAATATTTATTGTATATACATTTACAGTATGCGTTGACGCATATTACATATCACAGATAGTTAATATCAAACACAGAGTTGTCATACAACAATCTAGCACACTATCTAGCCTATGTATATATATCTATGAATATCTATTGAGTCCCTCTCAGGCAGGCCTTGTTGCCTCTCTCAAGTCCGTCTGTCCTCTGCCGGTCTCCGCGTGTCTCAATCCGACACGGGCGGTAACTCTGTCCGAGTTCCTCGTGGACCCCGCTTTAGGCGGGCCACATCAGTGTTCACGGACCCATGGACTCGATGACCGGTGGTTCGAGAAGGCTCTAGATTACTCGGGCTCTGAGCGACTCGCTTCTCTCTCTTGGGCTGGAGTTGCAGCCCTCTAATAATATATCTAATGGTGAGACGGTGACAATCATGCAACAGCGGTACTGTCATGGAACTTTCCTGGGGTTTAGCAGCTTCTACAGATACATTGACTCTGATAAGAATGTTCATGTGAACTGAAGTGGTGTTAGTATTATTTTGAATAGAACTTACAGAAAGAAAACATTCAGCAGTGTAGATCAACTGAAACTGAAAGCCGCAAGTTCTATGTGGAGAATTGAACATATTCACATCTTCAAGCTTGAAACATTAGCTGTCTTTATGATTGCTGTAAATAAGGTGTGCACTTCGGGCACATATCGGTAGATATGAACAGCAAGGGAGAGATCCCCAGACGTGTTGTACGAGTGTTCGGCATGAGTCACGGCACTTGGCTATCAGGAAGAAAACGAAAGTTAGGATTGAGTAGTAGGTTATACTCCAAGCCATTTTAGCCAGGCGCATCAACGCATGGCTATGTTTCATGATCATGAGGGCCACAGACAGCCAGGGCATGCCCTTCATGGCCCGTCTAGCACAACCGTCTCCATGCAGCATTCACTCGACGACTCCATCTCCAGAATAACCAGACCCGACGTCTCTGTGTCCTGCTCCTTATCCTGCTTGGCCCGATGAAGCACGCAGCTGCCTTGTTCTGCTCTTCGTTTTATAAATGGTTGGCTCGTGGCTTGCTTCATTCTCGCCCAATAGAGCCATATGTTGATGATGACGGCGACAATCCAGTAGAGGATCAGGAACATTATCGGGTTGATGATGACAAAGCACTTGATGTTTGGGTAGAGATTGACTTAGCCGAGCTAATTACACTTTGTCTGGATAATCCCGTCCAGAGCCAGATGTTTCGCGAGGAGACTGACTGGAGGAATGGCCGGCTGACATAACTGCAGCTTTCATCTTTACCAGCTGGAGTTCTGACAGACGGCCGTTCCTCCAGTCAGTCTCCCTGCTTCATCATTACCAGCTGGCAATTCTGTCAGACGGCCATTCCTCCAGTCAGTCTCCTCGCGAAACATTCTGGCTCTGGACGGGATTATCCAGACAAAGTGTAATTAGCTCGGCTAAGTCAATCTCTACCCAAACATCAAGTGCTTTGTCATCATCAACCCGATAGTGTTCCTGATCCTCTACTGGATTGTCGCCGTCATCATCAACATATGGCTCTATTGGGCGAGAATGAAGCAAGCCACGAGCCAACCATTTATAAAACGAAGAGCTGAACGGCCGTCTGACAGAACTGCAGCTGGTAAACATGAAGCAGTGAGACTGACAGGAGAACGGCCGTCTGACAGAACTGCAGCTGGTAAACATGAAGCAGGGAGACTGACAGGAGAACGGCCGTCTGACAGAACTGCAGCTGGTAAACATAACAACAACAACAACAACAACAACAACAAAACTTTATTTTGAAAGGGTTAAGAATTGGGCACGCAGGCCCGTCTAACATTCTGCCCTTTTATCACTCTCTTTCATACATTATACCATTCACACATCATTCAAGGCTAACTGAAAACAGCAACAATATAAAATATATGCATTATAAAGGCATGTGGAAAAAATTAAAAATAAATACTACACGACTCAGTAATAGTAATAACTGGTGTGGTATTTATTAGCTACGTGGAATATACTGGACTACCAAAAGGGGACTGGCTGTTATACTAGGGTTTTATTATATTATTACTTCTATTATTAAGGGGGAAGGTAATCCGTACTGAGATAGTGTTCAAATAATTTGCGATTATATGTATAGGGATTGATGATGTCTTTTATTTCATGTGGAAGATTGTTCCACAGCTGAGCTGCAGAGTACGTTAAGCTTGTTTTGAATAAGTCTATCCTAGGCTTCGGAAGGTGTAATAAATTTAATCGTTTACTGTGTCTAGCATTATATTCAAACAATGGCCAAAGGTAGTTTGGGGCATTCCGATGTAGGATTTTGTGAATTAGTTTGGCCTTATTGAAAAGCAGACGTTTGCGGAGCCCTGAAGCAGGGAGACTGACAGGAGAACGGCCGTCTGACAGAACTGCAGCTGGTAAACATGAAGCAGGGAGACTGACAGGAGAACGGCCGTCTGACAGAACTGCAGCTGGTAAAGATGAAGCAGGGAGACTGACAGGAGAACGGCCGTCTGACAGAACTGCAGCTGGTAAAGATGAAGCAGGGAGACTGACAGGAGAACGGCCGTCTGACAGAACTGCAGCTGGTAAAGATGAAGCAGGGAGACTGACAGGAGAACGGCCGTCTGACAGAACTGCAGCTGGTAAAGATGAAGCAGGGAGACTGACAGGAGAACGGCCGTCTGACAGAACTGCAGCTGGTAAACATGAAGCAGGGAGACTGACAGGAGAACGGCCGTCTGACAGAACTGCAGCTGGTAAAGATGAAGCAGGGAGACTGACAGGAGAACGGCCGTCTGACAGAACTGCAGCTGGTAAAGATGAAGCAGGGAGACTGACAGGAGAACGGCCGTCTGACAGAACTGCAGCTGGTAAAGATGAAGCAGGGAGACTGACAGGAGAACGGCCGTCTGACAGAACTGCAGCTGGTAAACATGAAGCAGCAGAATGTGTGATCCTGTGAACAGGAGCCGCAGGACTCGCAGGAATAAATAACATTTAAAAAACAGATTTGAAGCACCCCTACATGGTCAGGCAGCATAGGACCATTGTAAATGAGACTCCACTCAACAATGAAGGGTCAATAATTCCGACTGCCAACAATGTCAAGTTCTGGAGGTACTCAAATAATACTTGCACACAGTAAGGTTTATATTATAATATGACGTTCCATTTTAATTGGGTGAGTGTAAGAAAAATTGGGAATATAAAAGAGATCTCCATAGCATTTTTGTGGATTTTAAAAAGGCTTATGGTAGTGTCCAGTAGGAATAGTCTATGGAATGCTATGCGGGAATTTGGAATACCAAGGAAGTTAATCAACATGACCAGACTATGTATGGAAGATACTTATACTATAGTAACATATAAAGGCAGGAAATCAGACCCTTTCCAAATAACATCTGGCTTGAAACAAGGGTGATGCACTATCGCCGCTACTCTTCAATCTGGCTCTAGAGAAAGTTGTAAGGAGGATAAAGGAGGAATGTGATATTGGAGGAACATCCAAGCTGCTTTGTTATGCAGATGATATAGATATTATAGGGGAAAATGAACAAAAGACATTGGAAATATTGACTCACTTAAAGGAAAAAGCCCAACAGATGGGGCTGGTTATCAAACAAGATAAGACAGAATATATGGTAATTTCAAGAGAAGGAATGGCTAAAAACTCTGGCCACATACAAATAGATAATATGACCATTAAAAGAACGGAAACATACAAATACCTGGGTACAATCTTCAACTGCTCCAACATCATAAGGGAAGAAATACAAACTAGAATCAATTTTGGAAATAAGATATACTATGCACTACAACATCTACTAAAATCAAAGGCGCTATCTCGTAACACCAAGATCACAATATATAAAACACTGATCAGACCAGTTGTGCTGTATGGCTCTGAAACCTGGAGTACAACGAAAGGAGACGAAGCCTTGCTACAAACCTTTGAGAACAAAGTTTTAAGACGCATCTTTGGACCCATTAGGGATACACACAGTGGAGAGTGGAAAAGAAGAAGTAACAAAGACATTTATGATCTGTTTAAGTCCCCACTAATCACTGGTATCATGAAGGCTAATAGACTACAATGGCTGGGGCATATAGAAAGAATGGAAGATAATAGGGAAACAAAACTCGCTTACACTCCGGAAATAAATGACCGTAGACCCCGAGGTAGACCAAGAAGACGGTGGAGAGATAATATATATACAGACGTACAAGCACTTGGAATGAACGACTGGCAAGAGAAGGTCAACCAGAGAGACGAATGGAGACGGATTGTATCTGCAGCAAAGAACCTCAATGGCTCGGAACGCTGAAGAAGAAGAGGAAGAAGAGTATAGATAGACATATCCAGTGTAGCAATATTATTACCAGTTGTATGCAGTTATATGACGATAACAGAGACGAACAGTATGATGTCCAAAATAATAATGAAGGACCAGCAATTTTAAAGATGGAGGTTCAGAATGCTCTTAACCATATGAAATCTGGCAAGACCCCCGGTTCAGACAGTGTCACAACAGAAATGATTAATGCTTTAGAAGAATATGGAGTAGATAAAGTTACCAGTCTGCTTAATACAATATATGATACTGGAAATATACCTCAGGAGTTATGTAATTCTGTCTTTATTGCAATCCCAAAGAAATCAGGAGCCTTGGAATGTGATCAACATCGAACAATTAGTATAATGAGTCACATCACGAAGATTTTGCTAAGAATTATCATGCAAAGAGTTAGGAGGAAAATACAACCTGAAATAGGAGAAGAACAATGTGGGTTTGTGGAAGGCAAGGGTACAGTAAATGCTGTGTATATACTGAGAAACATAATCGAACGTTCTATAGAAGTAAACAAAGATCTACACCTTTGCTTTATTGACTACACAAAGGCTTTTGATAAAGTGAGACATGTCAACATGATAAGGATGCTTGAAGATCTACAAATTGATGGAAACGATCTTAGACTTGTAAAAAACATATATTGGAAACAACAAGCTGCCATAAGAGTTGATAATGAAGTAAGCCAATATCAGCCTATTAAAAGGGGTGTGAGACAGGGATGTGTAATGTCTCCAGATCTGTTTTCTCTGTACAGTGAAAGTATTTTCAGAAATATTGAAGATATGGAAGGAATCAACATTGGGGGACGATGCATCAATACCATTAGATATGCAGATGATACAGTCTTGATTGCAGACAATGAACAGGACCTGCAAAATTTAGTAGATGCGATTGTTACACACAGTGAACAACTAGGGTTAGAATTAAATTGTAAAAAGACACAGATTATGGTCGTCACTAGGAAGGACGAAATACCACAATGTAATATACAAGTAAATGGGAATATTCTTCAACAAGTGAGCAGGTACAATTATCTCGGAACAGTAATAACATCTGATGGGAGATGCCTTGAAGAGATTAGAATAAGAATCGCCATGGCAAAAGTAGCCTTTAGCAAGATGAAAAACATATTGACCAATAAAAAGATGTCAATTGAAACGAGAAAAAGAGTGTTGAGATGCTACATTGAACCTGTACTTTTATATGGATGTGAAGCGTGGACAATGAGCAGTCAGGCTGAAAAACATCTGATGGCTGTAGAGATGTGGTTTCTGAGGAAAATGCAAAGAATACCATGGACAGCCAGAAAGACCAATGAACAAGTCCTTCAAGAAACAAATGAAGATCGTAAATTGATTAGAGAAATTAGACGTAGACAGTCAAAATTTTTTGGGCATGTTATGAGAAGAAATGGATTGGAGAATTTGGTGACAACTGGTAAGATCGAGGGGAACAGACCAAGGGGAAGACCTAGAAGCAAGTACCTGGATGGTTTGGCCTTGTGGCATGGTCGAGACAGAAACACGGAGCTGATCCACGACTCTGGTGATCGAGTGAGATGGCAGAACATGACCGCCCACGCTTACCGGCATGGCACATGATGGATGGATGGATGCAGTTATATGCCGGTCTCCCTGGCCTAGGTGTTAACGTCTTTCTGCGTAATCTGGTATATTCTCGTGAGTAACGTAACCTGCGCTGAGAATCGGTAGCGGTTCTCGCCGCGTTTGTAACTTATGGGGTATGTGAGCCGGTCTCTCAGAAAGCAATGGCAAACTACTGAGCGTAGTCTTGCCTAGTACATCAACAGCAGCTGAAAATGCTGATGTTGACTGCAACGTCTTGTAAGGGATATGCAACCAAAACAAAACAAATAAAGAAACAAATGCAGTTATACGCACGTCATGGATTGACTCGTTTCTTTAAAAAAAAAAAAGAGTTCAGAGCGAACGTATTAAGCCGACCAGCTTAATAATTAGTCAGAACAATATCTGTCAAACTTAACTGACTCGTCTTCATCCAATGTATACATAACTTTGCCAGCAAAAACTGTTATACTAAACATGAGTTCCCTGTCTGTATATAATTTTATATTAACGCTTAGTGTTGATTTCACTGTTCACATGTGTTGTTGGCCCGCTTTGAAAAGCCGACATGACTTCTTAACAGTTGACTAACAGTCATATTACCTGCATGTTGTCACGGGGCTGTCATTGATTTCAACATTGTCATTATATACTGTTTTACTTGCTTCGCCCGGTGTATTTCTGGGTGTTTAAATGTCAAGCGTATACACATTTGAAATAATGATCGTCCATATTGATAATATTTTATAGTTGCCGTTCCCCTCCTTGTCTGATCGAACAATGATTGCCACTTATCTGTATTAATTGTGCTGTTACCCCTGCTTATCTTCTTATCAACCGTTTTAGTGCCGTTTAAGTAATGTGTTTGTTTTCATTTAATGTCGTGTTTTCCGTGGAGCAAATAACAAATAGATATAAGTTATGGAGAAGCTGGGAATGAAAAGAGTGAAGATAGAACAAATAGAAAAGAGGTCAGCTTAATATGTTGGCCACATTAAAGGAGATGACACTCTTATCAAGACCATTCTTTTTCTTCTACTACTTCTTCATCTTTCGCTCTTTAATCCCATTTGGGGCAAACGCTGTCAACCAACTCAGCCCAAGCCGTCATCATATCATTAGCTATGTCATACCGCCCCGTTCTTGTCCTCCCTTTATGATTCATTTCTGTCTCCACTTCACTTTTCCATGTGTTATGTCTGACTTTATGTAGTTTTTCCCTGCGATGTCCAGGCAAAGATCTGTCAAGTTAAATTATTCTCCGGCTTGCTTACTCCATGTCCTGTGAAATATAAAGGCCTTACTGGAGGCAAACCATGCCGTGCTCTCAGTAGGCGGCTTGCCGTTCTGTGGAGAGAAACCGAGCCAGACAAGTTAAACCAGGTGTCATTGTGTGTGTGTGTGTGTGTGTGCGTGCGCGCGTGTGTGTGTGTGTGTGTGTGTGTGTGTGTGTATGTGTGTCGCTCGCTCGCTCGCTTTGACCTCGAGTGTAGTCCATACACACTACTTCTAGTAGCATTAAAGTGAATTGTGTGTGTTGATTAGCTTTCCCTATTACCAGTGTACCTCGCCATCAGGCGAACCCACTCTTAACTTCAGAGGAACTTGTAATTTACGTCTCCAAAGTCAAGGACGAGAAGTCAACATTTTAGTCCAACTGACCGTGTTGGATGAAATCGGTCCTCTCGACTTCAACCTTTATGGTTATCTCTTGTAGCTTATGTTACCCCCACCCCGCCCCCTCCCCATATCACCCATCTGTGTCTCTTACACTGTTCACAGATTGAGAACCCGTATATGGAAAGAATGGTACTGCGGGGGATCAGCAGGGGTTCTGGAAGAATCTCAAAACTGAGAGGGAAGGCAAGGAGAACTTTCAATCAGATAGCGGTGGGAACGATTAGAAGTATGACTCTTTGCTGGCTGTTGAACGGGTGGACGGAGCACGTATGGGAATGTCCTGAGTGCAGTGATGTCGATTCTTAGCTTAACCCAACTCAAGATCTCTTGGTTTTTGCGTCCCGGTATTTCAGTCTAGAAATATTTATGATGTATACACGCAGTGTAGCAATGTGAGAAAATGCATCTTTGCTTTCTTTTTCTGAATATGCCTCCTACTTACGTCCCCAAGTGTGTATGTTGCTATCTGACCTTATCTCTCTCATTAGTTTGAGCAGCGTTAGTGAGAAATATTAATTACTCTGTTCTCTTTATGGCCAGTCCGACCTTTTTTATCAATTAACGGTAGAATACGCCAGTTGCTCTGATCCCTGGGGGTGCTGCCTCCGTTCAGAGTTTCCGTGGTGCGCTTGCTGCGTATCTGCCCTGGGTATTTCAGTGGTGCGAGCAGGCGCGGAAAGAAAGACACCCTAGCTATGAAATATTTAGGCCAGTTAAATCATTTTATTTGTGCGTTTCTGTGTAAGTGTCAAATACACTATAACGCTGTCCGAGTGAAGACACATGTTCTCCCCGACCCCAATTAGTTCTGCATTTTATTTGTCGGCGAATGACTGTAAATATAAGTGTTTCCGGGGTGATTAGTTCCTCGGCTTGTTACAGCTAGTTCCTTCATCACCATCAAGCTTGTCGTTGTGGATCAAATCTGCTGATGATATTCCCTCATGCCACAGTCTCCGAATATCCAGCATCATTTCTCTTGGTCTGACTTTGCCCCTTTCCCACTGATCTTCCCAATCGTGCCCACGTTTTCAAATGCCTCACTTCTCATCACATGACCAAAGAACTCTGTTTGTCTATTTATGTATAACCTTTAGTGATTGTTTCTTACAGTTTTATAACTTTTTAATTAATCTTAGTTCCTTCTTCATTTCACCAAATTTCAAAATATCTTCAACTAGTGCAGGTTCTTCAGAGTATATAATAACGGCATGCTGTAGACCAGGGATGGGCAAACTACGGCCCGCGGGCCGCATGCGGCACGCCACCTGATTTTATGCGGCCCGCGAGGGCATTTAGGAATAAACATTTGACTTCGTTTTTAAGTTATTTTGTTGAATTTTAAAGAATTTCATGTACCGTTATGATTATTTCAACATTTTTTATAAGATTTCTTTCTAATGATCAATTTTTGTAAACAGTCCTTGGCCTTCGTAATGTAATGCTTCATCTTCTTCTTCTTTCGTGCGCCTTAAATACTATAACTGCAATGTTGCCTCTTGTGTGAATTTAACTGTCGCTTTTAGTTCACTCAGCAGTCCATAGAGTTTATCTTCCACTGTCGTCTCCTCTTGGCCAGAAGGTTAGCCTAGACTTATTGTAATTTTGGCAGTCTTTGAGTATGTGCTCTGCTGTCTGCGACGATAATCCACACGTGCACATGGCTGATTCACCAATCTTGAATCTTGTATACATGTGGTTGCGCAATCTATTGTGTCCTGTTCTGAGAAGCAGAATAATGACTTGTTCTGGTCTGTCCATAACGTGGTAGTCGTCTTGAGCAGGTTTTGGTGGCTTTCTGACTGATTTGATCATTCTTTTCTTTTGGTGGTAACGGGCACATCAGGCTGTTCTTCTTTTGCTCCTTCCTTAGCCAATCGATCAGTTCTGTCGTTTCCGGGTACTCCACAGTGGGATGGTATCCACTGTATGGTGACCTTATGCTGGCTGCTATGTTCAGAAAGTAGTGTCCTTAATACTGGCAATTTCCAAGACATCATTTCGTTTTCGTTGAGGTGAGTTTCTTGCAAGCAACATACGCTTACCTTTTCTTGGTCCAAGATGTTTTCTAGCTCTATTGTTTTGTTGCTAAATCCCTCCGCATTCCAGTGCATTAGTTTTAGTCTTTGTTTGGTATGGCCAGACGCTCTATTCTTAGGTCCCCTGGCTCCACAGGACATCTGAGAAGGACTTCCAGTAGTTGTGGTTGGACTCTTTCGATGCATATGGCCCAGCACTGCACCTGCCTGGGGGTCCAAAGTAGGGCGAGCACCGTAACATTTAGCCGTAGTCGACATATTTCATTGCGTGTGATTGGTGGCATCCTGATTTCTGTGGTGCGCCTCCTGGCTGGTTGCCTCTTTATTCAGCACCTTCCTTTGCTAGAGCAGACTGTGGTCTTACTCGAGTTTAGGTGTATAAGCACGCACACACATGTCTGCGCATGCACGTACGAGCATACACATCTAAAGCGTTCTGTATATTTCTCGGCGCCAGTGACTCGCCGCCGCCCCTTCTCCTGTTAGTTAAAACAGTTCCGCCACGAGAAGGCCAGAAGTTGGACTTCTGCTGCATAGGTAATGAATGCATGAGCCATTAGGGTATTTATGCAAGGTTGGGCGCTCACCCCAACCCGGCCCCTGGCTACATACAGCAACATTTGGAACCATGTTATGCTAAAATGCGAATTTATCGATTTTTATATAGAGAAATATTTATCGACATGAAAAATTTAATAAGGATGATTTTATGAAAAACAGATATTTCTCCGGTGAATAAAATGATTTATTTTGCAAGAAAATATTAAATTTAAAAGTCTTTTGCTGTTTTAAATTATTTCCACATTTACAATGTTCAAATTAATTTATTTGTTGTAGTGATCTTGATATATTTCTGAAATTTATTCTGAGTTTACTACTTGTTTTCCGAATATTTTATTTTCACACACAACCGGAAGTAGGTTTTGTTTCATTTCCGTTTTAAAGTTTTGTACAGTTCTAACTGTTCGAATTTTATTTAAAAAATGAGTGCCAATAACAAACGTAAGATTGAAGATGAATGCCGTGTTTTTAATTATGAATGGACAACTAAGTACTGTTTTATAAAAGTTGGTAGCAAATCAGTTTGCTTGCTGTGTCGTTAGTCAGTGGCTGTCTTCAAGGAGTACAATTTAAAAAGACATTATCAAACAAAATATTCCGATTTCGGATACAATTTAACAACCGATGGAAGGGAAAGGAAATGCCTTGAGTTGGTGAAAATTTTGGAGAAACAGCAAACTGTTTTACTAAACAGTCTTGAATTCAAGATGCTGCAACTGAAGCTAGTCTTGTGCTGTCACACAGAATTATAAAACAGAACAAGCCATTTTCTGATGGCGAGTTCATCAAGGAATGTTTGCTAGATGCAGCAAACATTATGTGTCCAGAACACACACACACACACACACACACACACACACACACACACACACACACACACACACACACACACACACACACACACACACACACACACACAAAATCTGACAACATTACTTTATCCAGGAGAACTGTGGTCAGACGTGTTGATAAGATAAGTGACAATGTTATGCATAAACTTCAAGATGCAAGTAAACAATTTTTGTGGTAATCTCTTGCATTGGATGATATTATCGATGTACATGATACTGCCCAATTATTGATATTTATACGTGGAATAAACACTTCTTTCAAACTCACTGAAGAGTTATTGAGTGTTGAGTCACTCAAAGACACAACCACAGGCCATGATATATTCAATGCTTTTACTAACTGTATTGAAAGAACTGGGTTAGTTCGGAACAAGATGGCAAGTGTTACAACTGACGGAGCTCGTGATTTGACTGGAAAAAATGTAGGTCTGGTAAAGTTGATAAGTGATAAGATTAAAGCAGAATATCCAGACCACACATTATTACCACTTCACTGTGTGATTCATCAAGAAAGTCTGTGAAAAACTGTTTTGAATATCAAGCATGTTATTGACCCAGTTGTCAGTGTCATCAACCTCATCAGATCAAGAGGAATTAATCACATACAGTTCAAGGCATTACTTGACGATTTGGAAACTGAACAATCCGATGTCCTGTACCACACCAGTGTTCGATGGCTAAGTCTCGGCAAGGTGTTGAGGCGAGTGTGGGAACTCAGAGAAGAAATAGTGATGTTCCTAGAGATGAAGGGCATTGAATGTCACTTTAATACTAATATTGTCAATAAAGAGTGGAAGTTAGACTTTATTTTTGCCATTGAAATTATGGAAAAGTTAAATGAACTGAATTGACAAACTTCAGGGCAATGGTGTGTTCGCACATGAATTGTATGTACATGTAAAATCATTTCAGGCAAAACTCTCACTGTACTCCAGACAAGCAAGTGAAAAGGATTTTCTCACTTCCCTTTGCTGAAACAAGAAACCATTTCTGGTGAAATGACTGAAAAGTACAAAGCCCAATTAGATGCACTGATTGAAGAATTTGGATGGAGATTCCAAGATTTCAAGAACGTAGAGCCACAGTTCAATATTCTCAGTTCCCCTTTCAGTGCAGAAGCTGATACATCCACAGAGGATATACAATTGGAGCTGCTTGACTTAGAAGCAGATCATGACCTGAAAGAGAAATTCAAAGTCAGATGGTTTGCTGGATTTCTATGGATCTTTATGACAAGAATCATTTCCCATCTTGAAAAACTTTGCAGCCAAACTTGTATCATTGTTTGGATCAACATACATTTGCGAACAAGCATTCTCTTCCTTGAAGATCAACACTTCTAAGAATAGGTCTTTATTGTCGGACTGCAACTTGCATGCTGTCATGCGAATTTCAACAAGTAAACATTCTCCATATTTCAAGAACATTGTTAAAAAGTGCAAGCAGTTACATACATCTCATTAGAAATCAACAACTGTAGTGACAGTGTAGTCGGTTTGTGTCTAAATTAAAGCCATTGATAGATAATAAAGAATATTTGTTTTAATAACATATTGTAAAATCTTGTTAACAAATTAGTAAAAGTTTTTGTCCATATTGTCAAATATAATGTATAAGTATATAAGTAAAATAACATTGCAATCATTATTTATTTATACTGCTTATTATTTATACGGCCCGCCAATAGCTTTACATTTGTCAATGCGGCCCTACGCACAAAACGTTTGCCCACCCCTGCCCTAGTAAATACTTGCCCAGTATGCATCCGTCCTGTTGATTTCCAACTTTGGCATTCATGTCACCCATTATGATAGTTACTTCAGAATTCTTGCATTTCTTGAAGGCTTTCTCTAAATCACTATAAAATTCATCAATGCTGTCATCACTACTGTCTGCTGTTGGTGCATAAACTTGTATGACGTTGACATCAAAAGGTCTTCCACTCAACTTCACCAGTAACACTCTGTCTGATACAGCCCAATATCCTTTGATCGATTTTGCTCTCTCTGTATCCATTATAATTGCTACTCCTCGCTGTTGTTTCTCTCCACCAGAATATATTATTCTATATTCCTCAGATGTCATAATGCCCATTCCTGTCCATCTGGTCTCACATATACCTAACAGGTTAATATTTAATCTTCTCATTTCATTCTTAATGTTATCAAATTTTCCATCCCCACTCATAGTTCTTACATTCCAAGTTCCTACTTTCAATGTTGATATTATTTTGCACCCAGTCGATTGATGACGGTCTGGAATCACCTGGTGCACATGACTACCCCTACCGGGCGAGGCTGATCCTATGGAGCACCCATTTACGCTGTTTCTCTGATTATTGATAAGAATGCAGTACATAATATTCTTGGTATCTGTAAAGAAGGTAGTTTGCCATTGCTTTCCTTCCTAGCAGTGACAATACTGGTCGATGACCGTAGCCAATGTCTCCCAAAAAAAGAGATCCTCTGCCTTCCGTCGTGAAGCTGTGGAGACCATAACCTACATCTATCTGTCGGCTGCTCCTCAACTTCATCCACCACCTGCACACATGGCTTCACGTAACCCTGATCGGGGGGCTAAACGGGTACTCCACTTTGCCCAAGGGTGTCACGTAGGCTAGCGGAGGGAAGGAGGCACCCATCAAGGCATTACTATCATGTTATTATATTTTAAATATTCTCTAAGCAAACGTAATTGCACCAGCATTTGGGAGAGAGAGAGAGAGAGAGAGAGAGAGAGAGAGAGAGAGAGAGAGAGAGAGAGAGAGAGAGAGAGAGAGAGAGAGAGAGAGAGAGAGAGAGAGAGAGAGAGAGAGAGAGAGAGAGAGAGAGAACTACTTGTTCAAATTGAATGAAATTTACAAACTTAAATGACATTTCTTCTAAACATATTTATCAACATACACCCCATAGACTTCCAAGGACTTTCGCCGTTAATGTAAGTAAATTGTCTCTAAATTGTGGGTGGCCTTAAGAGGCCAGTAAAAAAATGTTTCCCCACATCGGGGAATGGGATTGTAACAACATATCTTGGATCATTAAAAGTACAGTTTTAATAATTAAACATAAACATAGAATTGAAAAAGTTGGTTATAAAATGTAAGTAAATAAAGATTAAACAAATATTGTATAAACATTTTAATAGCTTTCTTCTCAAGTTTGCAAATATATGACTGCGGTACTGATTGTTTTATTTCTCAAAGAAAAATGAAAGATTTTTATGTTAGTTATTGGTATTATACTTAGGTATACCATTTTCATTTTCAAATTCTAGTAATTTCCCTTGTTTCAATATTAGATGTTTATGTCCCCCTACCATGCGCAGACCGTTAAAGCAACCATAGATTAATCTTAGGCAATTTACATATAAGGTAGACCAAGAAGACGGTGGAGAGATAATATATATACAGACCTACAAGCACTTGGAATCAGCGACTGGCAAGAGAAGGTCAACTAGAGAGACGAATGGAGACGGACTGTATCTGCAGCAAAGAACCTCAATGGCTCGGAACGCTGAAGAAGAAGAAGAATTTACATATAAACTTAAAGAAAGTCAAATATACAAATAGAAACGCAAAATTTGATCTACAGGCACTGAAGAGTGAGGAGATGAAGGATAAATTCAACGTAGAGGTAAAGAACAGATTCGATGCATTGACCGATATGGAAATATTATTTCAAGACGTCAGTGACCAATTGGAAATATAAAAGAAATCAGTCAAGAAGCTGCACTAACAACAATGATAATCCCAAAAATAAAGATAATAGGACGCAAGAAATGGATGATGGAAGACATCTTAAAACTCATGGAAATAAGAAGAAATAACAAAAATAACAAAGAAATATACGGAGAGATTCACAGGAAAATTATAAGCTATGCAAAGAGGCAAAAGAAACATGGCTTGAGGAAAATTGCAAGGAAATTGAAAACCAACACAACACCCAGACTACCAAATTAATGCACACAACAATTAATGACATCACTAACAAATGAACACACACATCAACAGGTTGCCTAAAAACCAAAGATGGCAAAATCATAATAGAAAAAGATCAGATTTTACATGCGTGGTCAGATAATGTGAAAGACCTTTATGATGATACAAGAGAAGAACAATATGATCATCAGAATAATAATGAAGGACCATCAATTTTGTTTGTCGGGGTGTTTTTCTTTTAGATATCTAGCAATTCTGCAGAGCCGGTCTCTCTGGCGAAGGTGTTAACGATTTTATCCGTAATCCCGTATATCCACGTGTGGGGAAACAGCTGCGCGACATTCGGTAGGGAATCGGGTTGCGTTGGTTACTTACAGGGGTATCTGAGACTGTCGCTCAGTAAGCAATGCAAAATGCTCTGCGTAATCTTGCAAAGACATCAACAACAGCGGTAAAATGCTGTTGTTGACAGCGATGTAAATAGGATATGCGAAAAAAAAATTCCGCTGAATGCTTGAACATAAGTGTAGTGATCAATCAAGGCATTACTATCATGTTATTATGATATTTGAAATATTCTCTAAGCAAATGTAATTGCACCAGCATTTAGCAGAGAGAGAGAGAGAGAGAGAGAGAGAGAGAGAGAGAGAGAGAGAGAGAGAGAGAGAGAGAGAGAGAGAGAGAGAGAGAGAGAGAGAGAATGGGGGGGGGGGGGAGAACAATTTGTAATATTTGTCAACATAAGCCCCATAATCTTTCACGGCCTTTCGCCAGTGCGAAAATAAGTGCACGCAGGCCCTGATTGTACCAGACCAGGTTTTGTCCTACTCACTTCGCCTGTTAATCGTCATCTCTCTCATTCCTATCACCTAGGCCAGGGGTGGGCAAACTACGGCCCGCGGGCCGCATGCGGCACGCCACCTGATTTTATGCGGCCCGCGAGGGCATTTAGGAATAATAATTTTTACTTCGTTTGTAAGTTATTTTGTTGAATTTTAAAGAATTTCATGTACCGTTATGATTGTTTCAACATTTTTGATAAGATTTCTTTCTAATTATCAATTTTTGTAAACAGTCCTTGTCCTTCGTAATGTAATGCTTCTTCTTCTTCTTCTTCTTCTTCTTCTTCTTCTTCTTCTTCTTCTTCTTCTTCTTCTTCTTCTTCTTCTTCTTCTTCTTCTTCTTCTTCTTCTTCTTCTTCTTCGTCTTCTTCTTCTTCTTCTTCTTCGTCTTCTTCTTCTTCTTCTTCTTCTTCTTCTTCTTCTTCTTCTTCTTCTTCTTCTTCTTCTTCTTCTTCTTCTTCTTCTTCTTCTTCTTCTTCTTCTTCTTTCGTTCGCCTTAAATACTATAACTGCAATGTTGCCTCTAGTGTGAGTTTAACTGTCCTTTTTAGTTCACTCAGCAGTCCATAGAGTTTATCTTCCACTGCCGTCTCTCTTGGCCAGAAGGTTAGCCTAGACATGTTGTAAATTGGGCAGTCTTTGAGTAAGTGCTCTGCTGTCTGCGACGATAATCCACACGTGCACATGTCTGATTCACCAATCTTGAATCTTGTACACATGTGGTTGCGCAATCTATTGTGTCTTATTCTGAGGAGCAGAATAATGACTTGTTCTGGTCTGTCCATAACGTGGTAGTCGTCTTGAGCAGGTTTTGGTGGCTTTCTGACTGATTTGATCATTCTTTTCTTTTGGTGGTAACGGGCACATCAGGCCGTTCTTCTTTTGCTCCCTCCTTAGCGAATCAATCAGTTCTGTCGTTTCCGGGTACTCCACAGTGGGATGGTATCCACTGTATGGTGACCTTATGCTGGCTGCTAAGTTCAGAAAGTAGTGTCTTTAATACTGGCAATTTCCAAGACATCATTTCGTTTTCGTCGAGGTGAGTTTCTTGCAAGCAACATACGCTTACCTTTTCTTGGTCCAAGATGTTTTCTAGTTCTATTGTTTTGTTGCTGAATCCCTCCGCATTCCAGTGCATTAGTTTTAGTCTTTGTTTGGTATGGCCAGACGCTCTATTCTTAGGTCCCCTGGCTCCACAGGACATCTGAGAAGGACCTCCAAGAGTTGTGGTTGGACTCTTTCGATGCATATGGCCCAGCACTGCACCTGCCTGGGGGTCCAAAGTAGGGCGAGCACCGTAACATTTAGCCGTAGTCGACATATTTCATTCCGCGTGATTGGTGGCATCCTGATTTCTGTGGTGCGCCTCCTGGCTGGTTGCCTCTTTATTCAGCACCTTCCCTTTGCTAGAGCAGACTGTGGTCTTACTCGAGTTTAGGTATATAAGCACGCACACACATGTCTGCGCATGCACGTACGAGCATACACATCTAAAGCGTTCTGTATATTTCTCGGCGCCAGTGACTCGCCGCCGCCCCTTCTCCTGTTAGTTAAAACAGTTCCGCCACGAGAAGGCCAGAAGTTGGACTTCTGCTGCATAGGTAATGAATGCATGAGCCATTAGGGTATTTATGCAAGGTTGGGCCCTCACCCCAACCCGGCCCCTGGCTACATACAGCAACATTTGGAACCATGTTATGCTAAAATGCGAATTTATCGATTTTTATATAGAGAAATATTTATCGACATGAAAAATTTAATAAGGATGATGTTATGAAAAACAGATATTTCTCCGGTGAATAAAATGATTTATGTTGCAAGAAAATATTAAACTTAAAAGTCTTTTGCTGTTTTAAATTATTTCCACATTTACAATGTTCAAATTAATTTATTTGTTGTAGTGATCTTGATATATTTCTGAAATTTATTCTGAGTTTACTACTTGTTTTCCGAATATTTTATTTTCACACACAACCGGAAGTAGGTTTTGTTTATTTCCGTTTTAAAGTTTTGTACAGTTCTAACTGTTCGAATTTTATTTAAAAAATGAGTGCCAATAACAAACGTAAGATTGAAGATGAATGCCGTGTTTTTAATTATGAATGGACAACTAAGTACTGTTTTATAAAAGTTGGTAGCAAATCAGTTTGCTTGCTGTGTCGTTAGTCAGTGGCTGTCTTCAAGGCGTACAATTTAAAAAGACATTATCAAACAAAATATTCCGATTTCGGATACAATTTAACAACCGATGGAAGGGAAAGGAAATGCCTTGAGTTGGTGAAAAATTTTGGAGAAACAGCAAACTGTTTTACTAAACAGTCTTGAATTCAAGATGCTGCAACTGAAGCTAGTCTTGTGCTGTCACACAGAATTATAAAACAGAACAAGCCATTTTCTGATGGCGAGTTCATCAAGGAATGTTTGCTAGATGCAGCAAACATTATGTGTCCAGAACACACACACACACACACACACACACACACACACACACACACACACACACACACACACACACACACACACACACACACACACACACACACACACACACACACACAAAATCTGACAACATTACTTTATCCAGGAGAACTGTGGTCAGACGTGTTGATAAGATAAGTGACAATGTTATGCATAAACTTCAAGATGCAAGTAAACAATTTTTGTGGTAATCTCTTGCATTGGGTGATATTACCCATGTACATGATACTGCCCAATTATTGATATTTATACGTGGAATAAACACTTCTTTCAAACTCACTGAAGAGTTATTGAGTGTTGAGTCACTCAAAGACACAACCACAGGCCATGATATATTCAATGCTTTTACTAACTGTATTGAAAGAACTGGGTTAGTTCGGAACAAGATGGCAAGTGTTACAACTGACGGAGCTCGTGATTTGACTGGAAAAAATGTAGGTCTGGTAAAGTTGATAAGTGATAAGATTAAAGCAGAATATCCAGACCACACATTATTACCACTTCACTGTGTGATTCATCAAGAAAGTCTGTGAAAAACTGTTTTGAATATCAAGCATGTTATTGACCCAGTTGTCAGTGTCATCAACCTCATCAGATCAAGAGGAATTAATCACATACAGTTCAAGGCATTACTTGACGATTTGGAAACTGAACAATCCGATGTCCTGTACCACACCAGTGTTCGATGGCTAAGTCTCGGCAAGGTGTTGAGGCGAGTGTGGGAACTCAGAGAAAAAATAGTGATGTTCCTAGAGATGAAGGGCATTGAATGTGACTTTAATACTAATATTGTCAATAAAGAGTGGAAGTTAGACTTTATTTTTGCCATTGAAATTATGGAAAAGTTAAATGAACTGAATTGACAAACTTCAGGGCAATGGTGTGTTCGCACATGAATTGTATGTACATGTAAAATCATTTCAGGCAAAACTCTCACTGTACTTCAGACAAGCAAGTGAAAAGGATTTTCTCACTTCCCTTTGCTGAAACAAGAAACCATTTCTGGTGAAATGACTGAAAAGTACAAAGCCCAATTAGATGCACTGATTGAAGAATTTGGATGGAGATTCCAAGATTTCAAGAACGCAGAGCCACAGTTCAATATTCTCAGTTCCCCTTTCAGTGCAGAAGCTGATACATCCACAGAGGATATACAATTGGAGCTGCTTGACTTAGAAGCAGATCATGACCTGAAAGAGAAATTCAAAACAGATTGTTTGCTGGATTTCTATGGATCTTTATGACAAGAATCATTTCCCATCTTGAAAAACTTTGCAGCCAAACTTTTATCATTGTTTGGATCAACATACATTTGCGAACAAGCATTCTCTTCCTTGAAGATCAACACTTCTAAGAATAGGTCTTTATTGTCGGACTGCAACTTGCATGCTGTCATGCGAATTTCAACAAGTAAACATTCTCCATATTTCAAGAACATTGTTAAAAAGTGCAAGCAGTTACATACATCTCATTAGAAATCAACAACTGTAGTGACAGTGTAGTCGGTTTGTGTCTAAATTAAAGCCATTGATAGATAATAAAGAATATTTGTTTTAATAACATATTGTAAAATCTTGTTAACAAATTAGTAAAAGTTTTTGTCCATATTGTCAAATATAATGTATAAGTATATAAGTAAAATAACATTGCAATCATTATTTATTTATACTGCTTATTATTTATACGGCCCGCCAATAGCTTTACATTTGTCAATGCGGCCCTACGCACAAAACGTTTGCCCACCCCTGCCCTAGTAAATACTTGCCCAGTATGCAATTATCCAA